>JBAIZL010000009.1:25852394-26014894 GCA_036971475.1 Prosapia bicincta | reverse complement strand
ATTATTTCCCGTTCCCACGTGTACGATTTTAGCGAAAAACATACCGGCTGACGCAGAAAGTTACGAAAAAAAATTTACAATTTTAGAATATTGTAATTTTCCCCAGGTGTTAATAGTATTGGTAAAAATGCACATTGCCCACCCCCAATACAATGCATATAAAATGAATTGCCGCAAAAATAAAGATTTGGGCTACATAATGGTCCGCAGGGGGTGAACGCCTGTTTTATAAGGAAGTACAGCCATTTGGAGACGTGCGCGTTAAGATACGTTCGTCAGACATTGGCATATCAAACACTTCGAACATTATAGAAAATTTTACAAAAGCAATTTTAAATGCCGCTGAAAAGACCATTCCGAAAACCTCTGCGCATCCACGCCGACCGCCTGTGCCGTGGTAGAACGATGAATGCACAGAAATCCTCCGTTTACGACGAAGAGCTCTTAGGAAATTTAAACGACACCCAACAAATGGAAACCTTCAGGAATATAAAATACTCCGTGCGAAAGCACGTAGGATATTTAGGCTGAGTAGAAAGAACTCTTGGGAACAGTACATTAGCACAATTAGACGAACAACTCCGTCCTCCACAGTGTGGAGGAAACTAAGATCAGTTTGTGGTACTTCCATTTCATTGCCAGTCATTGCGCTGAAGCAACCAGATGGGAGATTAATCACAAACAGTGATGACATTGCTAATGTACTTGGAACATCTTTTTCTAACTTTTCTGCTACTACAGCCTATAATAGATTGTTCCAGATGTATAAACTGAAGGAAGAAGCAATACCGTTTACCGTTGGGTTGTCTGAGGACTCTACTTTAAACACCCCTTTCTCTATAGGGGAATTGGAGTCAGCTCTTGCGTCAACGAAGGATTCTGCACCAGGTCCTGATTCCATTGTGTACTCCATGCTAAAACATCTACCATCATCGGCGAAACTTGTCCTCCTTCGAGTATACAATCGTTTATTCGAGGAGCGCTCTTTCCCCGATGCATGGTTAGAATCGACTGTAATTCCTCTTTTGAAGCCAGGTAAGGACAAAACCAACCCCAGTAGTTACAGGCCTATATCACTTACAAGCGTCTTGTGCAAACTACTGGAGAAGATGGTCAACCGCCGTCTTGTCTGGTACCTAGAAACCAACAACCTTCTTAGCAACGGACAATGTGGTTTCAGACTAGGACGCTCATCAGTTGACCAATTGGTTTTGTTAGAATCCGCTATTCAAGATGCCTTTCTCTTGCGTCAAACGCTCGTTGCGGTTTTCTTTGACCTTGAAAAGGCATATGATATGGCATGGAAAAGAGGAATTCTGAACACTCTGAAATCATGGAGTATACAAGGGAATATCCTAGCATTCATCGCTAACTTTCTTTCAAACAGATCTTTCCGCGTTCGACTTGGAGGCACGTATTCAAACAGCTATACACAAGAGAATGGTGTACCGCAGGGCAGCGTGCTGAGCGTCACGCTGTTTGCCGTTGCAATAAATAGTATCACCAGCAATATACGATCTCCGGTACACTGTTCCCTTTTTGTGGATGACTTTTGTATATATGTGCCTGCTCGTAGTATGGCAACTGCGGAAAGATCTTTGCAGTTAGCAATATACAGATTGGAGGAATGGTCAAAATCTACAGGTTTCAAATTCTCTGCTTCGAAGACCCAATGTGTAGCATTTAGTCGTCGTAGGCAACACCAGGAGCCGATCCTTTTTCTTGACGGGGTTCAGCTTCAAACCACGGATAGTGTTCGATTTTTGGGTCTTTTATTTGATAAAAGACTCTCATGGGGTCCACATGTTCGTGATTTGAAGGTGAGATGCAGCAAGAAATTGGATATGTTAAGAGTCCTTAGTGGAACGAATTGGGGAGCAGACAGAACTAGTATGCTTCGATTTTATCGCGCAGTCGTTAGATCGCGCATAGATTATGGTTGTCAAGTCTACTCATCTGCACGACCTACAGTTCTGAAAACTCTTGATACCATCCACCACTCTGGACTTAGACTGGCTACTGGTGCATTTAGAACTAGCCCAGTCCCTAGTCTTCTTGTCGAAGCTGGGGAACCTGCCCTTTCTAGACGACGTCAGATGCTACAAATATCTTACGTTTCTGTTCTTCGAAGCAAACCCAACCACCCGGCATTTGAAATAGTCTTTAATAATAAGCTAAATCAAGTGTACAATACACGTCAACGTTCGACCGCTCCATGTGGCATACGAACTTTAAGAATATTGGATGACCTTGAGTTGCAACTTCCAACTATGTTTGAACGACAAATGTGCTATCTACCTCCATGGACAATAAAAACGCCGCACTTCGATTTCTCATTGTCCAGTTATATAAAACACGATACTCCTGTTGTGGTCTACCACCAGGAATTTTTATCCATTTATAAATCTCACCAACACAGTGAAATTATTTTCACTGATGGATCTAAATTGGACAATGGCGTTGGGTGTGCGTTTTATGCATCTGGATGTACCTACACGTACGGATTGCCCTCAGCTTGCAGTGTTTTCACGGCAGAACTATTTGCTATTTTTAAAGCTTTGACCGTCATTCAATCTCGATCCTCGCATTATCTTTTGTGTTCGGATTCCAAAAGTGCTCTTCAGGCTCTTCAGGATGTTTTCTCTAGCAGCCCTTTAGTTGGGGACATTTTGTGTGCTGTACACAGGCTTCAATTGAGGGGTGGGGGGGTGACTTTCTGTTGGGTACCTGGACATTGCGGAATACTTGGAAACACAAAAGCGGATGAAGCGGCGAAGAAAGCTACAAGTTTGGTGCCTATTACTCAACTAATTATGGCATCTGACTATGTGTGTTTCGCGAAACATTTATTGCTCGCTGCTTGGAATGACGAGTGGCATACTGTGATTGAGAATAAGCTGAGGGAAATTAAAGATACCGTCCGTCCATGGAGGTCTTCAATTCGTTCAAAACGTAGGGAGGAAGTGGTGGTTACACGCCTTCGCGTTGGCCACTCTTTTGCAACTCATGGATATTTAATGAGGCGTGAAGATCCACCAGTATGCCAATACTGCGGGGGTATCTTCACAATAAAACATATTTTGGTAGATTGTGTTAGTGTAGGCAATGTTCGTGCCCTTTTTAATTTAAAAGGGAGTTTAAAGGTGGTGCTAAGGGACGATGCCTCGGCCATTGACCGAGTCATCGCTTTCTTGCACCACTTGAAAATATTTTTTAAAATTTAATACATAAATATATAATTTTTTAAATTTTATTTATACATATAATTCTCTGTGTTTCTTTTATTTATTTTAATTAAATTTATTTTCTGTTCTTTTTATTGTTATTGAGATTTATTTATTGCTAAATTGTTACCTATTATTGTTTTACATATTATTTATTTACTGTTATATTGTTCTTTGTTGTTATTTTGTTATTTAGTTTTTTAAGAATTTTTTCATTGTTATATTGTTGTTTTTTGTTTTTATTGTTGGTGTTTTTTTTTGTTTTGTAATTTTTGTTGTATTTATTTATTTGTTTATTTATTAATTTATTTGACTTTATTTAAAACAATATCGTTCCGTGTTAGATTTTGTTTGGCGATGATAACCACAATTGGTTTTTCGCCAGGAAAAAAAAAAACACTTCGAACATCCGACCTTGGGCTATTGCGTACGAATTCAGTAATTGGCTGAACGGCCTTCTACATATCTGACTGAACCTTAACAATAGCTACGGTCGGTTCCATCGCGCGTCACACGCATGCGCGAGCGGTGTCAACTCACCCGAGCGAGGACAACTGTAGTGACCACGGGTCAAATAGTTCAACCAAATGAATGAAGGAGCTCTGTTGAGAAATTGAATGGAGTTTTAGGTTCAATGTGGTTAGTATATATTGAGGAAAATATTAACCACAATGCAATATCTTACTGGTCGCTGTATAAAAACTACTGTATTCATTAAATTATCTAAAAATATATTGCTAAATTAAAAAAACAACAAATGGTACTGTTGGTTAAAGGGAATTGAAATGACTTGGGAAGAGTTGGAATGCCTATCAACATGTACGTAAAAAAAACAAGTACAGTGACCGGAATATAATGAAATTGAGATAATGAATCAATACAGTATTTACAAATCATCACACTACTATAAAAAGTGTTATTTAACAAGAGTAAATACAATTGCAATAACACTTCAAGTGTCGTTTGAAAATAACAGCGTAGGTTACAGCATTCACTGGCATCTTATTCGACAACGATATCATGATAGTGATGGCTATATCTGGAACAGATCTGCTCTTTTTAGGGTTCATTGCGAATAACATGTACATTATACACTACATAAGCTGTAGTTTGTATGATGTAACCTGTCTTGTGAACCCGACTGTGCCTTATAATTTGCAGCCGTCTGATGCTGCTTTCGTAACTTGTCTTGGGGACACGGACGTGCCTTATCGCTTGCAACCGCCCGTACTTGCTGCGTAATTGGCAAACGTTCCTAAAACGATTAATATAAAATTCCGCCAAAACAGCGGCAGATGACGCGTTAAATAGCCATTACCAATATCGATTTTATTTAAGAACAAAAAATCGCAGAGGAACCCTATTTCCACCAGTCCACTCAGAACACTTTGTTCTGTTGGATTCTATTTACTGTCTGACACAAACACGGATTGTATGCCATGTGGAGATAACTTAATAGTTTATACTGTCAGTGTTAGTTAAGTAGAAATGGATGGGCACATAGGGCTTCTTCGTTCAAGTGATATAATGGTTTTTGTTTGATATAGTGACAATGATAGTGGTATTTCATATTTTTTAGTGGATGGGGATATTTAGGCACCCAACGATATTTTTTAACTCGGTGGGAATGAATTCGAGGAAACCAAGATGAATGGCTAGGTTTACTTGATGTTTATCATGGCTCTGAAGGCAGAGACTCTTTATTTACATATGATTTTAACTCCGAAGAAAGCGTTTCAAATTTTGAACTGTCACTTGTATATAGATTATTCTAATAAAAATTAATATAATAACGTGTATGATAAACTTATGGTTCTTTTTGTTTCTGGGATAAGTACAGCTTCCTTAAACAGAGAAAATGTATTGATTTTTCCACACTTGTCGAAATTTGCAAAGAGGCCTGATCATGATTTTGTTTGATATTGTTGTATGTAATCAAACTTCCTGACGAGCTTCTTTGGCAGTAATGCAGCACCATCATTAAACTCCAGTATATCCCCTTTAAAACATTATTTAAGGGGCTATATGAAAACAGCGTATTAAACGGAAACGTTGGTGTCGAAAGTTGTAAAGAGACCTGAACATGATTTGGTTTGATATTGTTATGTCGAATCAAATGACCTGCCTGGCTTTGGCAGTAATGCAGCACCATCATTAAACTCCAGTATATCCCCTTTAAAACATTATTCAAGGGGCTATATGAAAACAGCGTATTAAACGGAAACGTTGGTGTCGAAAGTTGTAAAGAGACCTGAACATGATTTAGTTTGATATTGTTATGTCGAATCAAATGACCTGCCGAGCTTTGGCAGTAATGCAGCACCATCATTAAACTCCAGTATATCCCCTTTAAAACATTATTCAAGGGGCTATATGAAAACAGCGTATTAAACGGAAACGTTGGTGTCGAAAGTTGTAAAGAGACCTGAACATGATTTAGTTTGATATTGTTATGTCGAATCAAATGACCTGCCGAGCTTTGGCAGTAATGCAGCACCATCATTAAACTCCAGTATATCCCCTTTAAAACATTATTCAAGGGGCGGATAATTAGATAATAGGATCGAGTAATGAGTACACTGTACATCGTTTTCATAACTAGTATACAATGTAGTATACAAATAAAGTGGACATTAAGGGTAGTATTTATTATTTAGTAAATAAAAATCGATTTTTATAAACAGTTAAAATTATAACACTGTAAATTATTTGGTAATTATGAGTTGTAGCGAGAACCTAAGATATATATATATATATATATATATATATATATATATAAAGAACAAAAGTCTAAATACAAATACAAGAATTATAATTGAATTTACAATTAATTGTAAATTCAATTATAATTCTTGTATTTGTATTTAGACTTTTGTTCTTTATTAATACACAAGAAAACATACTGATATATATATATATATATATATATATATATATATATATATATTGGAAATTATTAAAAACCACAAAATAGGACGATATGCACATTTTTTTATTATTTTACTTGTAAAGTTATTTTTTATCAATTTAAAGTTGGGTAAAAAATTTAGTGCGGAGCATTAAGTAGTGCATCGGCCGCGGAGTAATACGGTGACGTCACAACTTTAGTTGGTGTTTTAGTAATCTAAACTTTATGAATCAAAAACATGATCTGTAGCTATATTGATAACTATTATTTTTTGTTGTTACCAGGGAAGGTAATTTTATATATCTATATTGAAATATACCTATGAATTATCCAGTTAGGATAGATTTGATTCTAATTTTATACATTTAACCATTTAGGTAATGTATAAAATTACAACCAAATCTATCCTGACTGGACACTTTTTAGGTATATTTTAATATAGGTATATAGTAATGTATAAATTTAAAACCAAATCTATCCGAACTGGTGACTTTATAAGTATATTAAAATATACGTATGCAAAAACCATAGAAATTAAGCCAAAACGTTGTTTTTAAAATATCTACACACGTAAGGTATGCGTGACGTCATTGTATCACTCCGCGGCCGATGCACAACTTTATACTCCGCACTGAATTTTTTACCAAACTTTAAATTGATAAAAAATAACTTTACGAGTAATATTAAAAAGAATTCTTGTGCGTATCGTCCTATTTTGTGGTTTTGAACAATTTTCAATTCATTATTATTTATTATTTACCTGTTTGCTATAGTACTGTGCTAAAACTATTCAGTATGCCAATTTTCGGAATTAAAATTAGCTTATTCTTACCTTATTTGTTATTCATCTATCTATCTATATAGCCTATTATTTTGAAAAAGGCTTTCGTGGTTTACTGTTTTGTTTCTCATCTGTCAGTTGGGAAAATAAAGATTTGCCATTAAGGACATGACAGGAGAAACAGCCACGGTTAACCGTAAACTTTGAATAAAGAAAGTTTTATATTTTTTTGGATTCAGAGCTATATACAAAAGTAGACTATTATATATTTTTCTGTATCAAATAATTTGTTGGCTGAAACTTAACCTTTTTGCCATTTAAAGGCACACAATCTTTCATTTCTATGTATTGGGCATGAATATAGAGAAATCAAGTTGTTACGAAAAGAGCTTCTTAGGCGGAATTTTTAGCTTAGTAAAAGATGTGTTTTATAAACGCCTTCTATTTGGCACGTCCTAGGAAAATCCAAAAATCGTGTAATAAACGGGGTTTCAGTGTATTTAATAAAAGAAAGTGAACATTTGTAATGCAAATTTGTATTTGTATTTGGTTATAAAAGTCATTGAAATTTTAAATATGCAAATTTTAAAACAATATACAAATTACATTTGTTCACGAAAAAATATTACTTGTAATCTTTTTGCTTACATTCTCGTTTAAAAAAAAGGTCTACAAACGGTAGTCAATATGCAAAACAAACGCATTAAGATAGAATACACTTAAGATGAACAAGTATGGCTAAGGTCCCTGAGATGAACAAGTATGGCTAAGGTCCCTGAGATGAGACTTAGGTATGGCTAAAGTCCCTAGGATGAATTGTAGGTATGCCTAAGGCCCTTAAAATGAACCTTAGGTATGGCCAGGGTCCCTGAGATGAGACTTAGGTATGGCTAAAGTCCCTAAAATGAATTGTAGGTATGCCTAAGGTCCTTAAAATGAACCTTAAGTATGGCCAGGGTCCCTGAGATGAGACTTAGGTATGGCTATAGTCCCTAGGATGAATTGTAGGTATGCCTAAGGTCCTTAAAATGAACCTTAGGTATGGCCAGGGTCCCTGAGATGAGACTTAGGTATGGCTAAAGTCCCTAAAATGAATTGTAGGTATGCCTAAGGTCCTTAAAATGAACCTTAAGTATGGCCAGGGTCACTGAGATGAGACTTAGGTATGGCTAAAGTCCCTAGGATGAATTGTAGGTATGCCTAAGGTCCTTAAAATGAACCTTAGGTATGGCCAGGGTCCCTGAGATGAGACTTAGGTATGGATAAAGTCCCTAAAATGAATTGTAGGTATACCTAAGGTCCTTAAAATGAAACTTAGGTATGGCTAAGGTCCCTGAGATGAGACTTAGGCATGGCTAAAGTCCCTGAGATGAAACTTAGGTATGACTAAGGCCCCTGAGATGAAACTTAGGTATGACTAAGGTCCCTGAGATGAACAAGTATGGCTAAGGTCCCTGAGATGAACCTTAGGTATGGCCAGGGTCCCTGAGATGAGACTTAGGTATGGCTAAAGTCCCTAAAATGAATTGTAGGTATGCCTAAGGTCCTTAAAATGAAACTTAGGTATGATTAAAGTCCCTGAGATGAAACTTAGGCATGGCTAATAAAACGTACGTCCTAAAGTATGAAATAGAGTTACATGTTAGTACTTTAAAATTTGGATAAATCAACAGATATTTAAACAATGTTCCGAAACATATTTTAAACAATTTGGATCTTTATTCAACTTACATTTGTCGTGTTGTTTGAGTGGATCATAGAATCACGTTTGTAGGCATGACGGTTTTATAACGAGGACCGTGATAGTGCGATGTTTAGCAGTATTTAGATGTCGTGTCTACTCTCTGCTGAGCGATGTTATAATCTTCACGGATTTGCGTGTCTGTAAATATTTACCGCTTCTCTTTGTTTAAACAAGGCACGCAACATCACATTCTTCGAGATTTCTTTGGTTTGTTCAACAACATGATCAACTGATCGGGAGAAAATTAACTCTCTTAGGTTATGTTCACACATAACATTTTCCCTGTTACACAGTGTCTAAAAATCTACTGACAACGAATCTGTGAAGGCGGCCCTGGTATATGTTAATGTTTGTGTCATAGAAGGCACGCCAACAGATTTCCTGAAAGAGAAGTGTATGTGCGTCTTGTTATTAAAGCGATGCGCCATTATCTTAACCGAACTCGCAAAGTGTATTAATATGTGTAATACCGTATATGTTTCCATTGCAATGTTATCCAAATTGCCGAATCAGCACTGATCATATGCTACTGTGGATGATAGCTTTGCTTTCCATGTATGGTATCAAACATGTTAAACATTTTATAAGAGTTCATGCTGTGTTTAGTTATACTCACAAACTTAACTCCATATTGTAAACAAAGTTATGTTAAATGTCTCTTAATCTAAATAGTGAATATAATCTACATCAATTATTATCGACCTAAGCATATCGTGGATTTACAAGCGTACTTATATATTAAGTAATTAATTTTAGAAATTACCGCACTATATTCTAAGAATTATGTCTTTAGAGTATCCGGTTGGGATGGGTTTGGCAGCACATTAATTTGGCAAACGTAAACTAAGAATTTGGTAAAGTGAACCGTAGAGTTTATTAATCTTTATATAAAAAAATGTTATGTTGGTTTGTGCAAGCTACTCAAACAGGTCTGTAGCGATTGAAGTCACATTTTGACAAGACATTCACCCCGCCTCAAAGATTGATCTTACGTATTTGCATGTCTACTAGAAAACAGCTTTTTTAACAATCAGCTGTGTGGCAGCAACCGGGCCATCTGTCACTAGCGATGGGTATAATCGCGTTGGTTCGTGTACGTTTTAAAACTCCAAGAATTCTGTAGTAATTGAGCTTAAATTTTGACGCGACATAAAACCCATAACTGGGAAAACATTCCTCATCAGATTGATTCTGGCAACGGTACGGTCAAAAAATGACGCAGCTTTAGCTCTCTATTGCTCTCTGATGTGAAGCGAAATTAAACTTGTATGAAACGTATGCTTCGTTTTGTTATTCATTTATCATCCATGCAACCATAATGTGCCTCAGCAAAAAATTGTAGAGCACATCTATTTACTTTTAAATTGAAGATTCCAATCGTCCGAAAAGTTTTTATTACGACTCGACGATCATAAAGATAATCCCGATTGGGTAATTATTAAGATCAGCGACTACAGCTCCGATCAGCGAAATTTTTTTCCTGATCAGTTTGACCTTGCTGAACACGAATCTGAAGTTTTTTTTTACTGCAAACACATATTTACATTTGAAAAATAACCTAACCTAACCTGATCTGACCTGACTTTGGTGCATACCAACGCTCCGATCGGCGATTTTTTTTCCTGACAGATTTGATCTTGCTGAACACGAATCTGAAGTTATTTTTAATGGCAAATGCATATTAACCTAAGAAAACCAGATATGGTCAGGTACGGTTAGGTTATTATTATTTTTTTTAAATGTGTTTGCAGTAAAAAAAAACTTCAGGTTCGTGTCCAGCAAGGGAGAAAATTTCGTCGATCGGAGCGGTAGTCGCTGATCTTAATAATTATCCCCCCCCGATTATTATAACAAACAAACGCAATTCAATGCAATGGATTATTTTATTTTAATCGCAAGCTCTATGTATTCGACTGTACAGAGGCCTTGGCTATTATATTACGGGCGAAATAATTGGTCATCTGTAATTTGTTTTGTATTATGGGTTGTTACAGTGAATTGGTTCTACCTTACTCTATTTGATAAAACTAGTGGAAGTATCCAGTTAGGATAGGTTGAATTATATAGTTTAATAAAATCAATTTTCCCAACGTAAGCTAATCGGTTGCTGAATTCATAGTTGCTGTTATTATTATGTACTTTACAACCAAACTTATAAAAACTGGCATTCTGTTAGAAATATTGTTAAATAGCTAAATTTAAGGTGGCATAAAGTAGTACTTTCCTATATAAGGACAACGTTGATTTATTCTCTTTCGCGTGTAATTTCGGAGCAATTTTTATGTTTGTATTTCCCCCAAATTTTAACCACTATTTTTTAAAATTCCTTATATATTCATCTTTGTTACCGTTAGTATTGGTATGGTATTGCACATTTGTGCGCTCTCTTCTGGCTTTTCAAACACTAAAACCAAGCTAAACAACATTAAGGGTTTAATGTTAATAAAGGAAGAAGAGGGCGCTCATTGTATACACCATTTTTATTTTATAGAATCATTTATTGTGTTTAAAATGTATTTTTAAGTTACAAATATAAAATGAACAGAAACGGAGTGACACAGTTTTTGTAAAGTGTTTTTCGGCGAACCGTTTGCCGAAGCTCTAATACAGGGGTCCTCACTAGGAATACTTTGAGAGCCAAAAAGTTTGCATACAATTTTCCTGAGGGCCGCAAGTTTAAGAGGCAATAAATAACTGACAAACAATATGATTATAACATACGTTTATTACATTACCAACATAAATAAACTGTTCTGCGCATAAAAAAGTTTGCAAATGTTTTATTTTTTACTTAGTTAATTCTTTGAAGTTGATGGGCGAAATCTTTCATAGTCCTCTAATATGGCATCCATGTTGGTAGGTTGGGAAGAAACTGAAATTCTTAAAATGTTCTCAACATTCTCACTTGTTGGCCTAGATCTGTACTTGTTTTTTACAAACTTCAGCTTACTGAATGTAGATTCACAGACATAAGTAGATGAAAAAACACACAATATTTTCTGAGCACATTCAATTAAGTTAGGAAATTTGTCCTTTTCAACAACCCTCCAAAACTCATAGTGAGCTTTATTCTTCAAAACTACTTTTGAGTTCCGTATCGCTCTGAAGATAGATTAATTCATTTTTCAAATCCCTAGCTTCATATCCAAAAACAGAAAGATGAGCTACATTAGCTGGTTTCATTGTCCATGGATTTTCTACCAAGCGAAATGGTTCCTGATACTTCCTGACGTCACTAAACCTCTGAGACATTTCTTCCTTCAGGTCTTTCAACAGTTTTAGTAAATCGCAGTTTTTAACTTCAGTAGTTTGAGTAGTTAATTAAGTTTAGTAAAACAACGACAGATTTTCAAAACACTCAGTAAATAAATATTATATTTCTAAGTTATAAAATATTTTGACTTCAATCCTAACCGTCTAAGGGCCGCAAAAAATCGTCCCGAGGGCCGCATGCGGCCCGCGGGCCGCGTAGTGAGGATGCCTGCTCTAATACAAACGGGTTTGGTTTTGGGGAATTCTTTTCACGTCTATTTGTAATTTTATGGCATATATCAAGTAAATCACACCATAAATACATAGTTGGAAAAAAAGTCATTAATGTTTTTATTTTACTAATGTGTAATTAGTTTGTGTAAAATAAGCAGGTTTTATTCTTTTTCTTTAAATCCAATTTATCTTCTGTTTAAGAAAATTGTTCTATTATCTTTAATGTAATGCTAGTTAAGCGCCGTATAGCTGTTCACTCGTAAGCTGGCGCGCGAACGATCGATAGAAAACAAAAACCTAGCCCTATTCAACAAAAACGTTGGTTTTTGTATGCGTGTTGCATCAAAGGCCATCGTTAAGAAATTGGAGACGTTGCGGTAGTCTAGAAAACTGTTATAAGTAAATTTGTTCAAAACTCAATGCAAAAGAGGTTAATATGACAAATAAAAAAAAAAAAATAATAATAATAATAGCGGCCTTGTAAAATCTACATTATTATAAGTACCAACCTCATATTATGTCTGAGGAACGGTGTTTCCCTTCCTCTACCCCCCCCCCCAAATATGCTCGCCCCAGCTTACGCGTGAACAGCTATACCAAGTAGTTTTAAAAATTTATGCATATCTTTAAGCAATCATTATTCCTTATTGTGTTAGATGTAAAAGGCAAAGAATGTCAGTTTTTCTATAGCCATAACGGTACCAGCCATTTGGCGTCACATCGCGTCTAGGATAATATTTTGCTTCCTTGCCAGAGCTACTTCTATGCTTCTCACGTAGTTGGCTGTTACTATGTGTATTTGCGTTGTACAGTAAATGCGTCATTCCTACAGGATTACCCATACGGAAAATTGAATCGTTTACAATCCCTTTCCTTGTCCATCCTCCCTATCTCATACACTCTTTCTCTTCTCTTCTGTCCTTCCCCTCCCTTCTCCCCCTCTATTCTTTTTATTACACACTTCCCCTTTTTCCATGTCGATTTGGTAATTTTTATACTTTGTCACCTCAATAATGAAGTTGGAAGTACAATTTTTCATGAAGAATAAAACCTAGACACCATAATACTGAAAATACCAACGTAATATCGTCTAAATCTACAATTGCCATAAACAAATTAATAATTTTACATTTAACTATAAAACGCTTAAATGAACCAATTTTTTTAGGAGACATTTAGATTATTTTCAAGAATGTCGGAGAACAGACCAATGAAGGAGATACAACTGAATTGGTTTTATTATGTGGATGCGTTTATAGACATATGTTTATTAATTACTGTATATTTAAAACAAAATAAAGTATTTAAACAAATTATAAAGACTTTAAATAAAGTGTAGGGGGAGATACTTATTTTATAATTGTAGACTTATAACTTTTAGTAGGATGTTTTAATTTCTTAATAGGCAAGGTAGATTTTCTCCTAAGTCATTTCAGTGTCTGGTCAGAACAGGTTAGTGAATGGGGGGGGGGGGGGGTGATGACAGTAGTGATTGGCCATTTTTCTTGAGTTTAATTCTAAACTTATGATGTTGGCAGTATTATCAAGCAGCCCTTATTAATTATTCGTGCAATGTTTTCATGAAGGTTTTATAATTAATTAAAGGTTGTTTTTATTATCTTAGTTTTTATTGCTTTTAATGTAGTCAGCATTCAAGCATTTTATAACATAATTTGGAAGTTTGTTATTGAAATATATGATAGCTATAGACCGAGAGCTGACATTTTGTATTATTGGAAGTTGCTCTGTAAATAAGAGAAAAACTTACGAAAAGTAACATACTGCTGACATATTTTTAGTCATTTCATTGTCAAAACGACACTGTACTTGAACCCAATTAAACAACTGTTTTGAAACATGTCAGTAGTAAGTTATTTAAGTTTTTCACATTGTTAAAGCAGTTTTTAATAATATATAATCAGTGAAATAAAGATTAATACTAAAACTAACTTTAAAATTGTTTTGTCTTCTAATGTTTATACTTTGTAAAGTGGCAACTCTACATAATATCTAACTAGTGAGTGGAATAAGGCTACTTGTACAGTTTTGAGTAGTCATTGTATGCAATACCAGTTTAATACTTTACTGGTAAATCAGTAAAGTAAATATTAAATCAGTAATGACGTGTTCTTAAATGCACAGAACATAATGGTAGGACATAACCTCGCTTGATATATTGAAATGTAAAAGAGAGCATGTCTTTATAAAAGCTGGGGTAGGGAAATCATTTTAGAAGATATATTTATCGTTGAGGCCAATTGTCAGTCAGTCAAGGAGAGCATGTCTTTATAAAAGCTGGGGTAGGGAAATCATTTTAGAAGATATATTTATCGTTGAGGCCAATTGTCAGTCAGTCAAGGAGAGCATGTCTTTATAAAAGCTGGGGTAGGGAAATCATTTTAGAAGATATATTTATCGTTGAGGCCAATTGTCAGTCAGTCAAGGAGAGCATGTCTTTATAAAAGCTGGGGTAGGGATATCATTTTAGAAGATATATTTATCGTTGAGGCCAATTGTCAGTCAGTCAAGGAGAGCATGTCTTTATAAAAGCTGGGGTAGGGAAATCATTTTAGAAGATATATTTAATGTTGAGGCCAATTGTCAGTCAGTCAAGGAGAACATGTCTTTATAAAAGCTGGGGTAGGGAAATCATTTTAGAAGATATATTTAATGTTGAGGCCAATTGTCAGTCAGTCAGTCAAGGAGAGCATGTCTTTGTAAAAGCTGGGGTAGGGAAATCATTTTAACAGATATATTTAATGTTGAGGCCAATTGTCAGTCAGTCAGTCAAGGAGAGCATGTCTTTATAAAAGCTGGGGTAGGGAAATCATTTTAGAAGATATATTTTACTTTGAGGCCAATTGTCACTCAGTCAAGGAGAGCATGTCTTTATAAAAGCTGGAGTAGGGAAATCATTTTAGCAGATATATTTAACGTTGAGGCCAATTGTCAGTCAGTCAAGAAGAGCATGTCTTTATAAAAGCTGGAGTAGGGAAATCATTTTAGCAGATATATTTAACGTTGAGGCCAATTGTCAGTCAGTCAAGGAGAACATGTCTTTATAAAAGCTGGGGTAGGGAAATCATTTTAGCAGATATATTTAACGTTGAGGCCAATTGTCAGTCAGTCAAGGAGAGCATGTCTTTATAAAAGCTGGGGTAGGGAAATCATTTTAGAAGATATATTTAACGTTGAGGCCAATTGTCAGTCAGTCAAGGAGAGCATGTCTTTATAAAAGCTGGGGTAGGGAAATCATTTTAGAAGATATATTTAACGTTGAGGCCAATTGTCAGTCAATCAAGGAGAGCATGTCTTTATAAAAGGTTGGGTAGGGAAATCATTTTAGCAGATATATTTAACGTTGAGGCCAATTGTCAGTCAGTCAAGGAGAGCATGTCTTTATAAAAGCTGGGGTAGGGAAATCATTTTAGAAGATATATTTAACGTTGAGGCCAATTGTCAGTCAGTCAAGGAGAGCATGTCTTTATAAAAGCTGGGGTAGGGAAATCATTTTAGCAGATATATTTAACGTTGAGGCCAATTGTCAGTCAGTCAAGGAGAGCATGTCTTTATAAAAGCTGGGGTAGGGAAATCATTTTAGCAGATATATTTAACGTTGAGGCCAATTGTCAGTCAGTCAAGGAGAGCATGTCTTTATAAAAGCTGGAGTAGGGAAACATTTTAGAAGATATATTTAACGTTGAGGCCAATTGTCAGTCAGTCAAGGAGAGCATGTCTTTATAAAAGCTGGGGTAGGGAAACATTTTAGAAGATATATTTAACGTTGAGGCCAATTGTCAGTCAGTCAAGGAGAGCATGTCTTTATAAAAGCTGGAGTAGGGAAACATTTTAGAAGATATATTTAACGTTGAGGCCAATTGTCAGTCAGTCAAGGAGAGCATGTCTTTATAAAAGCTGGGGTAGGGAAACATTTTAGAAGATATATTTAACGTTGAGGCCAATTGTCAGTCAGTCAAGGAGAGCATGTCTTTATAAAAGCTGGGGTAGGGAAACATTTTAGAAGATATATTTATCGTTGAGGCCAATTGTCAGTCAGTCAAGGAGAGCATGTCTTTATAAAAGCTGGGGTAGGGAAACATTTTAGAAGATATATTTAACGTTGAGGCCAATTGTCAGTCAGTCAAGGAGAGCATGTCTTTATAAAAGCTGGAGTAGGGAAATCATTTTAGAAGATATATTTAACGTTGAGGCCAATTGGTAGTTGAAGGGAAACCACATTAGCTTGTAACAAAAATAAGGAAATTAATAAGGATGATATTTTATGAAATTAAAACCTTTTGATCTTGTTTCAAGATTGTTTTTGAAGTAAATTTGTATACTGTAACCATGTTTATAGTAATATTAATAATAGATTTATAGAATCCATTTTTAATGATTGAATTATCTAAAATTTCCATATCTCATTAAATAAATAAGAAAATGTATTTACACTGGAAGAAGACGAAGAAAGTGTAGGATAAATCATAAATACATTTTGTAAATAAGGTAAAGAAATATAATTTATAACTGAAAACACTTGTAAATATGTTATACTGGCCTATAGTAGCACTTATTTTATAATTGTTGAGGACAATTATTGTTGAGGCCGTCTTGAACAATTATAAAGTAAGTGATGCTATAGGCAAGTGTTACATATTTACAAGTGTTTTTAGTTAAAAACTAGTATCCCATGTGAAGATAGAATCAACAAATATAATTTATAGTTGGAAATTATGCTTGATTGTTTTTACTGAGTGAGTACTTAATTATATTTTTCAGGTGGGGAGGGAGACACTATTATTAGTAAAGAAACGGGAATGGCAAGAGCTGTGCAAATTGTTGTCTCACAACCGGATCATAAGTTTGGTTTGGATGAAGAAGCGTTGGAAAGGATTTTGACACAAAATGAAATCAAAGACAGAAACGTTGTGGTTGTATCAGTGGCAGGAGCATTCAGGAAAGGAAAATCTTTTATTCTGGATTTCTTTCTTCGCTACATGAAAGCGAGAGTGAGTATATTGTTTAAAATTAAGTTGTGTAGATGCTAAAGAGGTTTTATTGTTTTGTAACATAAAAAAGTAGAGGGTTTGTAACTAGTTAAGCTGCCAATTTAACAGCATAATTCTAATCTTTGAAAGCAAATATCATTGATTTTATTAAATAAATGATAAGCCGGTTGAATATTGAGTAAAAAGTTTATTTATTTAGTGCACAATTTTGGCAACTATGTTTTTGCCCTTAATCAAACCTCTAGGACTGTGGAAAGTGAAGTCCTTATATTTAGACTTCAATTAAGTAATGTGAGGAGACAAAACATCAAACCACCTACACTTTACATTTTTACAAAAGAAGTTGAAAACTTTCAATAAGCTAAAACAAATTTTGGTAAAATGTTAAGGGTTTGATGTTCTGCCTCCTCACATTACTCAATTGAAGTCTAAATTTAAGGACTTTATTTTTCATAGTACTACAGGCTTGATAAGGGCAACAAATAAGTTGCTGAAAATATTGCACTAAATAAATAAACTTTTGTCTCTGTTCATTTATAAACAACAGGCTTACAGTTTATTCAATAATTATCTCAAGTGCTCAAATAAACAAAAATATCATTGATTTTATATTTATTGTCAATCTTTAGGTTGTTTCTGATGCTGAATTAACCAGTCCCAAGTAATTAAAATCCAAATTCCATCTTTTTCTCACCTTTTTGTTTCAAAGTGGTATCCAGGCAAAAACCTCTTTCAGACACTGTTAGAGAATAGATCTACTTTAGGTAACCAATTTGCATACTTGTTACCATGATCCTCCTATATTCTCTATATTCCTATGTTCTCTATCTCTATTCATGAGAATTTCCTAACCTTTCTAGGAGATAAATTTATACTTTTAAATAAAAAGAAAAAATTACTTCAAAAAGTACATTACTCTAATGCTAAACATTTTTAGTGCTACTACAGAATGGGCTCCCTAATTTCATGGTTTAAATATAAAAAAAACAACCAATTAAAAGAATTTTCTAAATCTCTGATAATAACATTCAATGCTATTTTATTTTCATTAGGTTCTACATCATTCAGATTACCTTAGCAAGGAATGCACATATTAAGCCGTTCACAAAGATTTTCATACACTCTTCTTAGCATAATTGTCGTTATTCTAGGAATGTCATCTGAATTATCCTCCTTTAGATCTTTCAAGATACCTAGTCGAACGTTAGCATTATGGTATCTCCAAAGAGATCAACAGGAGTTAAATCAACAGAAAAAAATCACAGGGGTCAAATCCGGAGAGCAAAAAGCCATGAAATATCCTTTCGTGAGAATAAGCGTATCGGGGAAACTGTTCTTACAGAATTTGACATGAACAATGGGCGGTATGAGCCATGGCACCATCTTGCTAAAAGTAAAAGGCAAATTTGAGTTATTCCCCACCACATTCTTCCTTTTTGGGGGAGTAAAAAGTTTGCCAGTACCTGACAACAGTGCACAGAGTTCATGATAACAGTTGAACTTCCACATTCGAAAAAAGTAAGGCCCAATAATGCGTATGGAGGCCACAGTGAACCAAACTGTCACTTTTAGGCTGTGAAGATGTCTTTGGAGAAGTTAACGAGGGTTTTCAGTCGGCCAGTAATGAAACGTTTGCCTATTTAGTAGGCCAAGGAGATGAAAATTTCTACCACGTTATCCTTGTTTTTAAAGAATTTCTATGACAAAGACATCATGGCTCACCAGACCACAGCATGGTGATTACTCTATAAACGGCATAATTTCCCCCACCTAACATTACAGCTCCTAGGCTGTTACTATATATGCTCTTCAATTATTGTTTGAAACTATGGAGGTCATTTTACCTCACCTGTAGTCTCAAGTGACTTTTTACAGTTTCTTATGCAATGGGTCTAATCTACTGCAACTTGGCAATAATCTAATCCCAATGTATATATATTTATTAATCTTAAAATCAAAATTAGGCTTATTAATTAAATTTAATAGAATTAGACAATAGACAAACATTAGGCCCCTATAATTGTTTTATTATTTAATTTATCTTAAATTTCTATAAGTATACCACTTATATTTTGAACAATGTGAAATACCACTTATATTTTGAACAATGTGAAATACCACTTATATTTTGAACAACGTGAAAACATTATTTGGATGGTGAGTCACCATCTCAAGTGCAGTACTGTATAGTTAGCTGTTGTCTGTCGATAGGCGACTTCCGAGCCTTGGTAATCTTTTGCATTGGTCCGTTGTTTTGCTGTACATTTTGTCATTCACCCTGGCTTCTAAAAGAAAACTAGTTATCTTATCATTGGGGGATACAATTATTATAGATCAATTAGAGATAAAGGAGTTATAGGTAAACAGGCTGAGAAGTGTTGGATTATCAACAACTTTAGACAATAAAAGGAGGAAACCTAGACTTTTAAACTTCATATCAATGCTTGAAAAGGAAGTTCAATGTTATAGAAAATCAATGGAGGCATAAAAAAAACAAAGAATTAGAAGATGTGGTTTTCAAGTAGTTTTTGTAACAACGTGCTACGGGAAACCCAATTTCAGGATTTATTCTTTGTAAAAAAGACAAGATCTTAGCTCAGGAGGTTAGAGAAAATTATAAAACAATAAATAAAATATAGTTTCTTTCTCCCATTTGCAACATACAGTAATTAATTAAAATTGACACTTTTTTAAAAATTGGGTTCTGGTCCCAATAGATTTTAATGATTGGAATTCTACTGTATATAGTTACCTATTACATCCCTACATAGACACAGTTTACATTCACAGGTAATTGCTATAGGTAAGGTTTGTCCATAAGTAGTAGTCAGGCATAGGTAAACCGGTGTGATTATAGGTGTGTTTAATTAAATATAGACAGGCTCCATAAAAATATTTTAAAAAATGTCTAGTTTTCAGTTTGACTAGAATTATTTGGGTTTACATTTGTAAGTGAAATTTGTCTCATAAATAAAGTAGATCTGTATAAAATAAAATGGAAGTAATTTGAAAAGCCTTACGCTTTTTAGTTTCAATCTTATTTATTTGTTAAAAACTAATTACAATAATGCATATTGTTTACTAGTTGCATCAGTTTAGAAATTAAACTGAATATACTAATATTCATATGCTATATTCTGTATACATATTTTGATCATATGATTTGCTTATGAAGTTACTTATGAATTACTTTAAAATATATTACATAAATATTTTAAAGCAGTTGAAACAAGTGTTCAAAAACATCATATTCATGGGTTGATGTCAATCTTTTTTAAATACACATATCAATTTCCTCACTTGCATCCTATTTTTATCATGTCAAGCCTTAAATGATTAATTTTCAATACGTTATGTTTCATTTAAGCCTCCTGATAAACCATTATCTACTCTTTTTACACTGCTTTTTAATCCTACATGATTAAAAATTCATCGATGTATGGGCCTAATTCTACTTGAGGTTGGTGGCGTGATGCAGTAATTATTTTAATAATCAGTACCTGAACAAAAAGCATTTTTCAAGTCTATGTAAATATGCATGTGTGTGGATCTGCACACATGCACTTGCACAAACGCACTTGAACACTCTCTCTCTCTCTCTCTCTCTCTCTCTCTCTCTCTCTCTCTCTATCATAACGTATATGAACTAAGCAAAGATTTCATATAAAAATGGCAAGATTCATGAGGTGACGACTGATTTAAAAATAAATGTACCACCTAAGCTATGGAATAACTAAATTATCAGTACCTGTGTCTTATAATGTAAGTGAATACAAAGAAACAATTTTGCTAAATCTAAAAATAAAAGAATGGATACCAATTGTTTTCAAGTGATAAATATCATGTTATGAATAAAAACAAAGAGATTGTACAGTAACATTTACCAAATTATTTTCTATAAATAAATGCATACAGCAAGAAAAACGTTTTGAAAGTATAAACCATCAGAGGTGTTTATTATAAGGTCTGAATAGAGATAAGCAGGATACTCTCAATAGGGTTATTTCCAATAGAGCCCTATGTAATAATTTGTTTAAAAACAACATTAAAAAAATAATTATTTCTTCTCCTTTCAAAAAATTCTGTCTTAAAATGTACATTTTATGTAGATTTAAAATTTGTTAAAATTTACTTATATTTACTGAAATTATAATTAATTTATTCTGTAAATGGTATTCAAAAATTAAAAAAAATATAACTTCACCAGGGTAAATATTACTAGATTTTTAAAATTCAATCTATGTAAAGGTTTTACTTGTTATGAAAATATAAATAGTAAAAACAGAAAACTAATTGTTTAAAAAAAAAAACATGTTTCCTTAGTACATGCCTGAATGTTAAAACATACTATATATATTAACAGCTCTATAATTCATCAAGCTCGGGACCAAGGGGGTGATGAATTAGAGAAAATAAGAAATTACAGAAGTCGTGAAATTATCGTGTAAATTGATTAATGTTGGCTGAAAAACTCTACAACATTATCACATAACACTATAAAAACACAAGGTGTCTGCAGCGTAGTGCGTAGTTAGAACCAGATAAACAGTGCATCATAATGTTAAAGTTAAATAGGTTTCATTCCATTTTGTATGTTTAGACCTCCAACAGAAACTTTGATTTTTGCTTTGAACTCCTCAATTGTATTGCCATACATTTCTTGATGTTATTTATAGTCGTTCTAGGAATTACGAATTCTAACGATAGCTAAACGGAATTTTTCCCTTTACGTAGCCGTTGTAGAATGTCATATTTATCAACCAATGTTGAAGTTTTATAATTTCCACGTTTAGACATTTCCCCTTTATATATCCACTGTTGAAAAAAATTATAAAATGAAGAAAGGAATCGAAGACCGAATGGTAGAATATAATTTAAATACACTATAGTGAAACTTATAATGCAACTCAACATTGTCTACAATTGTAGACTTCTACAATATTTTATCATGCGCATGAGATGTGCGAGAGGAAAGAATGAGTTGAGAGATTCTCAATTATCGAATAACTCGTGTCTGGTATCGGCCTTATCTGATGGTCAAAGCCTAAACTACAGGCAGACGATGTTTGTTACTACTGTATGTGTAAGGTGACGAATTAAAGATGTTTTAATATATTCAAATATTCAATATTAAATATAGTCAAGATAAATAATAAATGCTGTAAGGGATCTTATAAATAAAATACTCCTAAACTCTTCACAAACACAAATCAGGGGTTATGTCAACAAGCTATATTAACTTTTAGAAATGACAATGCTGTTAAGATAAATTACATTCATTTGAAGCAGAGGATATAGAATATAGATCTGTAAAGACAGTAATACACTTAGATGATGGAGTACAATGTCCTGTAAATTTATTGAAATAAAGTTTCAATGCATCATTTCAATGTACATTTAAATTACTAATACAAGTAAAAATGAAGCAGACAGAGCCATTTTTGGTTATTTAATGGTTTTATGATGAGTACTGCTATTATCTGTGAAACCTTTCCAACAGGTAAATCATAATCTCTTCTCTAAATCATAACTATTTCTTTTTTAAATTACAAAATACATAGAATGCTCTAATTAGGAAAAGAGAAAATGTAAGCATTGAAATATCTATAAAATAAGTTAGCTGTTTCTGAAATATAGGCAGTTTATAGAAGTATGGTGAACTTAACAAGTATGACGACTTGGACGCAGTGGCATGCGTTGAAAAATGAGGCCTGGAGCGGTAAATTTGGGGGGCCTATTACTCGCCTATGAAAATATAAGGGGTCCATTAATAATAGCTCTTAATAAAAAAAATCGCCTATTAAAATACAAATAATTAGTATTAGATAATTAATATGTTGCATGTTTCATTGCCACTTTTTATATATACATACGCCACATGTAAGCCATTGTTAAAAAAAAAATTCTAAAAAGGAGATATTTTATTTTGTAAAAATAAAAATGATCGAGGAAGATTTTTTTGAGGAATAATGGGTTTGATTTTCTTTAAATTTGATAGCATGTAGAGAGAATATCAAAGTTTGGACTAGAATTTTTAATAAATATGGCAAGGACTGATCTGAAATGAAAATCTATAGTTGATGTGTTAAAAATTGTATGTTATTAAAATAAATTACCAACCAGTTGGAGGTCTATGGCCAACATGAGGCCTGGTGCGGATCTACCCGCACCCCTCCTCTTGGATGCTGTGAATTATTATAATTAACTAGAATAAAAGATGTACACTTGAAATAAATGAACTAGTCTGTCAAAAATCAGTCTTTATAAATCTGGTAACTATATTGTTTGCTTATGGTATTGGACCAACTATCTTCATTAGCTGCCCTATTTCAATTTTTAAATAAGGTGTTCTTTGAAGAAGGTACTTTCTAATCCTTGCCACAATGGAGTATTTTCTTGATAACTGTTGAGTTCGGATTTAATAACTATTTTTTTTCATACGGGGATATGCTTTTATTCATATGGTGATACAAAGACCATTCTATTCAAGACCTGCATATATTTTGTAAATTCTATTTATAGAAATAGGTAAGATCAGAGAGGACATGTGACTCCTCCAAATGTCTTCTTATTGGATCCTGTCATACAATAATTTCCACTGAAATTGTGCTGTAA
The DNA here is from genome assembly GCA_036971475.1 of Prosapia bicincta. Lineage (NCBI taxonomy): Eukaryota > Metazoa > Arthropoda > Insecta > Hemiptera > Cercopidae > Prosapia > Prosapia bicincta. Next base: position 25,991,127 of record JBAIZL010000009.1, on the reverse strand, counting down.
TTTTAATATTATATATTTAATTTCAGTGTATTTTGATATTAAATCTACACAACTACCTTGATAACAAACTTTAAAAAATTATCTTTGCTCTGAACCTATAGCAATAAAGAATTAACTAATAAGTTTTAGTATTGTTTTGAATTTACAATGATATTGATAAATTAATTATTAAATAGATTGTGCAGTATTGATATAGTCCTATTTATAAGTGTGTGCTTCAGAAAATTTTGAACAATCGCCCTCGGCAAACCCCTGGTACCTATATAAATTAAAAACAATTTTGAACGGAAACTCTGCATCCTAAAACCAAGCTCCAAATCTTCATACTTTCCTATTTTGTATAAATTCAGTGCTGTAAATGCAGTATATAAATTTTAGAATGTTTTCCCATATGATTGTAAAAGTTACTTATAGGTTTTATAGTGTCTCTAACTTTTAATTTAGGATATATCTTTTTAACAAACGTTTCTGCTAAAATTAATTATTCCATAACTAAGTGGATACTTTAGAACTTACTTGCTGAAGCGTTTCCAAACAATCGTTCCATTTACAAAACTGACACTCTTTTGGTGGCGGTCGCAAAATTTATAGGTTTGTGGCATATGGCTTATGATTGTAGAGGGAGTGGGTTAGGCGGCTTGTTTATTATGCCTGCAAACCTATACATTTTGTGACCGCCACCAGTAGAGTATCAGTTTAGTAAATAAAACGATTGATTTTAAAAGCATCAGCAAATAAGTTCTATAGTATTCACTTAGTTATGCAATAATTACTTATAGTTTAATCAGTTAATTCAATATTATTACAACAAGCAACTTTTAAAAATTTCTGATTTTTACAGTATACAACTGTTGAATTGAGCTCAAGTAATGATGACTGGTTGGGACCTGAAGATGCCCCTCTGGAAGGATTTTCATGGAGAGGAGGCTCTGAAAGGGAAACTACAGGCATTCTTATGTGGTCTGAAGTCTTCTTAACCTCACTGCCAAATGGAGAAAAGGTATTGTTTGAAACTTTTTTTTAGTTGCGAAATTTGCTTTAATTTGTTTTTTTCACTCTCTGATTTCACCAGTGCTACTCACTGTTTGATTTGTTTCATATTTTACATAACATTAACTCTACATCATCAATATTAACCCTTTGCACACGTATAATGTGATTTCTCGTAAGACTAAAATCTCTGCTAGCGCGTATTACAGGAAATCTTGTATTTACAATATTTTGTTTATGGAAGTCCTAGTTGTTTGTTTAAAGTCCATTACAATGTGTGACAATGTTTGTTTGGTGTAAAAAACTCCTCTGCTACGTTTATTGTTCACGGCCACGTGCTACCGAGTCACATTTTGTTCTTTTAACCACCGTGGTCTGTGCATGACGGGTATTCTCGGCAGGATGCTGCATCGTATTTTGTGTTGTCTTTGTGATTGCTATAGTTGTTTACTGTTTACGTGACTGACCTTTGTTTGTACTGTAAGAATAATTTATTGTTTAAGATTTCGTGAATAATAATTTTAGTTACTTTAATTTTATTTTAAATGGATTTATTGATATCTTGAATTACCTAGTGTAAAAATATAAAAAATTATAAAAATAACTAGTTTATAATTTTTTTTTGGTCAAATACATCTTAGGAACTCAGAATTAAATAGAACTTTGAATATTTAGCAAAAAAGTTTTTTTAATCTAATATCACATAATCTGTTACTTGCCCTTTATATCTCCGGTGTGGTAAGGGTTAAAAAAAATATATGTGCGATTAAAATGTTAATCTTTTACTGAAATACAATATTTATAATTTTTGTTGAATTAGATTTGTCAGTAAATCAAATAATATAAATTTGAATTAGAGTATAAGGAAATGCAATTTTTTTCATGTTACATATCCACATTGTTCAAGAATTTCAACAAGATGTAAAAATAAATACTTAGCACTCGAAATGTTGGCTCTTAACACAAATATTATTGGAAGTCTCAGTAGGTCGTAATATTGGCAAATGAGTATGATGATGTATATACAAGTTTTGACTTCTGAACTTCACAAAAATTCAAATACAATGCAGAATAATGTTGGCTCTTGGAAGTTTTTGTGTGTTTAGATTATGCTCCTTAATATGAATCAGGTCTTCCACAATAACAAGCAGATAGTTTAGTTACTTTTTTATTTGACTTGCATTTACCTCATCATTGTACTTTCCATTATGATGGTGATTAATTGGCTCACCTCTTTCATCCATTAAATTTATTTCATTAAATTTATTTTTACTACCAGATGTTTTATGGAGTTTAGGCCATTATAAAACTTACAGAACTTAACCCTTACTGCACTGCATATCAATAAGTATAAGTAAATTCATTTCTGGCCCAATATTAGTATGTAAAAATAACTTTTTGACTTGTTAAAGCTATTTAAATTTAATTTTGAATGTGACATATGTGCGGATGAAAAAATTAAACAGTTTATGTTAATTTTTAAATATCTTTTACAGCTTAAAAGATTTAAAATGGTTTATGAGTACGATAAAGTTGGCAGCATTTGTAGGTAACATAGAAGTACATAGAGAACAACAGTATAACAAATGTGGAAATTCAAAACAATTTAAAACAGTGAATGCAAAAACAAATCCACAGCGATAACAAGTGTATAATGGGTTCCAAGAATTCATGTCAAGTGGTTATGAATAGGCTCCATACAGGTTGCTTGTTACTATGACACAACAAATTGCTGATGAACAGGAAATTTAGTAAAATGAATAAAAAGAATACACCTAGTATTATAAATACAATATAGGTGTCTGTTTATGCCATGCTAATATTATCAAGAACTTTATTTAATTTTAAAAAAAAACTAAACAAGAATACATATTTTAAAACATTAAATACAAGATAGTCAGTATCTGATTTATCAAGATAGCCCATAGTATGTGTGCTAAGGATTAAAATATTATAATAGTATAATTATCCGTTGAGCAGACGTGTATTCAGATATAACAAAACCAGGGGCGTAGCGGTACTCTGTACCACTAATATTAGGATGTTTCTATTCTTTTTAAAAACATATATTTTAGTTTGTTTTGTGTGATTATTGGCTTTATTGGTCAGTAATTGTAGTTATCAAGAATAACTTTATTAATATATTACATTTATAACTAAACACAATATTTAGTTAACAGTTATGTTATGGATGGAGTACGATTATTTATAATACGAATCAAATAAATGAATTATAAATCAATAATAATATAATTATAATAATAGAGTAATAGAATATAACTAGCTCCTAATTAATATTTATTGTTAACGATAAAGATATTGAATTTAAAGTTCAGCTTGTAACAAGGATCCTTGATCTTCTAATACTAAAAATGTACAAGTACTCTTAAAAAATATAAACTAATATAACTTTCATCTGTCCTATAATCTGAAAAATTCATGTAGCTACAAAACTTATATAATATGTAGTCTAGACCTAAAACATGATTACTTATATTCTATTATGTATTTTAAACTATTCACTATCGGTTTCCTTAGTGCAATCGAATTATTTGCTTCCATCATTTAATTCCTCAATCAAAATTTTTTAATAAAGAGAACAATGTCTTTTGAAAGAAATCTTTTGCTCGTTATCTAAAATTATCTTCCATAAACTGGCTTGCCAGTTCGCTAAGAAATATTTTCCTGTTGACCGGTCTACAGGAGACAAGGGTTCTACTGGATTTATGAAGGAGCATAATTCACGAGAATTAAAGTAAATGTGAATAATAAGTAGCATTTATGAAGAAACAATTCTATAACACAAAACAATGATCAAACTGAATAAGAAACGTGTCATAAAGACAGACCTCTGAGACACAGGTTAATCATAACGGAAAGAATTGTAGTTACAATTCAAGGCGCACAGCGAAATAGAGTTTTGCAATATGTAGTGGTTGACTTCATAGTTCGATAACAAATGAACTACTGAAAGAGAAACAATAAAACCCTGGGACCACATAGATAAGGTAAGGAACACAGAATACTCAACACCTCAGCACAATTCATAGAGTCCTTTATTACCAATTTATTAATTGCATGAATTTGCGGCATGAAGTACTGCGCCGCGCCCGCTCAACGGTTAAACACACTTTTAGCATCTAAATTAATAAAAGAAAATACTCTAATAAAAGGTACTTATATAAAAAATAGATCTCAGATGTTTATTTAAAAAATGCAGAATCCCAGCTTAATTGAATACTGACAAGTACAGAACCGTGCGAGACAAATTTTTATACTTTGCCTATTGAGAAACTTTAATATCGCAACAAACCTATCAATGATTAAACATTTATGTCAGTCCCTTCATTCCTCCATTACCCATTCACCCTTATAGCTGTGAGTAGCTATAAGGGGGTGAATTTTGGAATTTCATAAAATACAAAAAATGAGGTAAACAGTTGTTCAATACAGAATTTCAGTATTATTTATCAATTCACAAGAGGAAACTTATATTCTTGGATTTTATTGTTCATGACTTAAAACTCTTATGTTAGAACTTAACAAATTAACAAGTAGTCAGTGTTGTAAATTTAAGTAAATATATGAAAACAAATCTGAGGTAAAACTTTTTTCATTAGATTATCCACTTTATTTCAGTATCTCATTCTTTAACCCTTTGATCACCGTTCATGTACTTGTACGTGAGATCGCGCAACGGTCAGTGGGAGCATTTCCACATATGTACATTCTACCATTTTTCTCAGATTACCATTGCCGTATATTTACGATTTGTTTTCCTGTGTATTGTGCTGTATTCTACGTTAAATATTTGCAACTACCTGGACAGTAAATACTACACCATTCTGGAGAGTACGTAGTCGCCATTCTTTTGTGTCCATAGTGTATGGGTTTTCCCACATATTTACAGATCGTTCTGAAGTTTTTGCAGTATTTTACGATAAATAGGCGATTAAATAATAAAGATGTTCTTTTGAGTCCAAAGTCTATGGTTTTCCCACATGTTTACAGATCGTTCTGAAGTTTTTGCAGTATTTTACGATAAATAGGCGATTAAATAATAAAGATGTTCTTTTGAGTCCAAAGTCTATGGTTTTCCCACATGTTTACAGATCGTTCTGAAGTTTTTGCAGTATTTTACGATAAATAGGCGATTAAATAATAAAGATGTTCTTTTGAGTCCAAAGTCTATGGTTTTCCCACATGTTTACAGATCGTTTCAGAGTTTGTACAATATTTCACAATAAATAGGTATTTTACAAAAAAAATAAGAATAGATAATTTTTAACAAAGAAATTGTCAGTAAATGTAAGGTAAAGTTTGGTTGACATGAGAAAATTAGTAAATAAAAAAAATTAACAAATATTACAATAGTTTTAAAGAAAAAAATTAGAAAATAAGAAAAAGTGTAAACATCTTTCAAAAATAGGTTGCTCCCAGGGTCATATCAGGACAGGCACATATTGCCAATCAAAGGGTTAAATCAGCATCCTCGGCAACCATTAATTTGCTAAGCTTAAATGGAAAGTTTAAGGAAAGATTTTAGATTGATTCACTTCAAATATAATAATTCATGGTTTTTTCAATCCGTAAAATAAGGTTAGAAAAAAAAATTGAATAATATGATTTGGTTTTATTTACCAAGAAATCAATTAGTTTTTTTTTGTTTATTTGTGTTTTAGGTTGCAGTAATTTTATTAGACACGCAAGGGACATTTGACAGCGAGAGTACAGTACGAGACTGTGCAACAGTATTTGCTCTTAGTACAATGATAAGCTCTATTCAGATTTATAATCTATCACAAAATATTCAAGAAGATGATCTGCAACACTTACAGGTAAATGTAAAACTTTTACATTTGTGTAATAATTATATCATAAACTTCTAATAAAATGCCCCTTCCAAGGTTCTAGTTTTTCTTCGGTTGATGTAGAGGATCTTATGTATTCAGTACTAGATTTAATTTATTGTCCTTAACACATTCAGCACTGCGGCGATATTGGAGATCTCATCAAACTACCGACTGTTTTTTCGTTATTTTCCACATTTGATGGCATTGTTTTATCTCAAAATCTATACTTAAGTGCTTAGTTATAAATGGGAAAAATAGTTAGAAAAATGTAAATACTGTATTTAATTGTAAAAATCGAGAGTGTGCCTGTGCGCTTGCAGTCCTTGGAACTGGAATGATGGAAATACTCTGCAGGTTGCATAGCTTATCGTGCCCGTTGATTTCATCTCAATAATGGTTGATTTTATTTCTACCATTTAAGGGTTTATTTTGGACATCAAAACAGTGTATTAGAAGTTTCTTGATGTAATCATCTTGAATTCACTGATTAAACTAATTTTATACTACTTAACTAAGTGAATACGTAATTGCTTACTTGCTGACGCGTTTCAAAACAATCGTTCCTTTTTCGAAGCTAACGTTCTACTAGCGGCTTTTGGCTCTTTACAAACGGTATGACAGGGTTGGATCTATGACATTAGGTGAGGTGTCGGCGTCTTGTGTGATGTATTTGAAAAGGCTATTGGTTTCAAAGTGTTTGTGGTCATTAAGTATATTTTTCCTGTCTGTTGCGTAGTGTTTGTAGATGTCATATTTTTCTAAGGCTGTTAGCTTTTTACTCTGTTTTAATGTGTGTAGAATATTTAAATTCTACAACATAGAGTATGTTGTCTATGAGCGACCACACACACTTTGAAGCCAATAGCCTCTTCCAATACATCACACAAGACACCGACAACTCACCCACTGTCATAAATCCAACCCTGTCATACCGTTTGTAAAGAGCCAAAAGCCGCTAATAGAGGGGTTGGCTTCGTAAAAGGAATGAACGTTTTGAAACGCGTCAGCAAGTAAGCAGTTAGTATTCACTTTGTTAAGTAGTTTAAATTTAGTTTAATCAGTGAATTCAAGATGATTACATCAAGAAACTTCTTACTCTATATTTGAAAAATAACTAAACCGAAAAATATCGACAAAGAATCATACAAATCTGAAATGGTCCTCGTAAAAGAGGAAAAATTAAAAAAATGACTGTACATGATTGGGTAATAATGTAAGATTGATTTCAACAATCTTCTTGCATGGTTTTAAGATGAAATGAAAATTAGAACACTGAAAAATACTACAATCACATAGATAAGATCTGTTTATCAATATAATTTAAAACTTAATTCCAAATATTTGTTTTGTTTTTATAGCATTATACAGGTACAACATTACTGAATCAGCATTATTATGGATTAGCATTCAGTAATAATGATTCCCTTTTATAACACTTCTATGATTTACCTTTAAGATCAGCAATTTTCAACAACTAATTGTATTAATTGACAAAAAACTGGACAACAGAAGTTTTTATCTCTTTCTAAGCTACTAAAATATTACAATCAGCATTTTGCTCCCCTGTTAGCTACTTTTCTATATATAGAAACATAATGCCCTATTTTTATTAGACAATTAGTAGGCTAGATACCCTACTGAGTTTATGTTACCATACCATTTGTAATTGCGTTGACAAGTCATTCAGTCTCAGTCTGGTTAAACGATTCACTATAAAAGAATATTGACTGTCTATTTGTTGAAGTTTACTAAATGTCTGTTTCAAAAAGTTCCAATGTTGAAATTTGAAGAAATAATCAGTTTAGATATGAAATTACAAGATTTAAGGTGGTTGAAAGAGGCCTTAGTACATATTTAAACCCAATTACAAAAATCTGTAGTACAAAAACTGACATACTGCAGTGCTAGTGACCACACCTATCACCAAATGTGATGACGTAATCATTTGACACTGAAAATACTGTTTCGATGAGTTCTGTAGGACGCAGAATGTATTTCCAGTGCAGGGTATTAACTGTATTGTGGAAGCATTTTCAGACATTCTAAATGGGTAACCAGACTTTAGCAACACATATTGTTTTATTCTTCTTATTCCCTGTTAAACTAATATATTACTGGTTCACTATAAGTTCTGCTCAGGCTCGGCTGCTACTAGAAAATCTACATACTACGACTCTCGCCCTATTCTCGCACAGTCTTCTGACCTTACACCCAACGATACCAAAACGTGTACAGCTGTATGCTTTGAAATTCCCCTTCATTAGCTTATCAAAATTGTTCATGACTTTCACTAATTTTGCTTTTACTCGTGTCTTATCTGGAGTCGTAATATCTTGCCCATCCTTCATTGCATTTCCATCATTTTGACAGTATCCAGTGACACTCCAGTCCCTCGACTTCACCGTTTCCAACACTTTTACTGGAATCAAGACATTTCCATCATTTTGACAGGATCCAGTGACACTCCAGTCCCTCGACTTCACTGTTTCCAACACTTTTACTGGAATCAAGACATTTCCATCATTTTGACAGTATCCAGTGACACTCCAGTCCCTCGACTTCACCGTTTCCAACACTTTTACTGGAATCAAGACATTTCCATCATTTTGACAGTATCCAGTGAAACTCCAGTCCCTCGACTTCACCGTTTCCAACACTTTTACTGGAATCAAGACATTTTCATCACTTCACATTCGAGATTCTCCTTCACAAAACTCGAATACACGAAAAACTATCTCACAGGCTCGACTGTAAAGTATTTTATGTTTTATTTTACTCACAGGAGGTATGATAATCGCAGATGACAATAACACAGTTACTCTTGAATTCATATCGACTTAACAACAGTAGCTGCACAACGAACTTAACAATTGGCAATAAAAGAGTGACTACAATAGGCTAAGCATAAGACAAGTGCAATTTAATTAGAACGGCTGGAATTACAAGAAAACTAATATTTGCAGGAAGGCATTGATTCTTTCCACTCACCCACGCACGCCTTCACTCACCACTCGAAGGTCAGAGTGGTATTTATAGTGCCCCAGTTATACTTACTCTTACTTTTTGGTAAGGAGTTTCTAGTAACTGAAAATTCTCTGTGTTTGATCTATGAATTGTTTACATTCTCTCGAATTTCAATTGCTTTAATAAAACTTGAGTCTAATAAATAAAGATATCAAAGAATAAAATAATACTATTTAACAATTAAAGAATAGAAAATAAAATACCTCTTGTGAGACAGGTAATAAGAACGGGTTATTAAAGAATAGGAACAGATTTGCTCAAAGAGTCATATTTTGAGAGGTGCATAAGTATAATGAATTCTAAATATAAATAAAATTATAATTTGTTTTATTAATTACTCTTAGTATTGGTTAAATGACACATTCTATTTTATCTATGTCTTCTGTAGGGGTGATTTTAATTATATACTCTTTAATACCTATTCATTTTATCAACCCTACCTCATTTGGTTATATATTGTTCACGCACCCTGTATGAGATTTAGTATCTGCATCTATTCAGAAGAGTTTGGTATTTCAAACGAACCTCTGGCAATAACATGTTATATATTTCTTACACTAAAGTCTACTAAAAATCAAGGGCTATGGATAATCTGTTAATCCTTTTTCAATGTATCTTCTGGATTAAAATAGACTAAATACAATTCTTATGCTGAAAAATGAAATAAACCAAATATATAAAAAAGTTGTAACAGTGCGTTTTAAAAATGTGTACAAATTTGTATAATAATAAGGAAACAAAAACGATTTTGAGTAAGATTAGATAGGGGTTGTAATTTATTTCTATTATAGAAGAAAATGTTTTTTTATATTTGAAGTGTGGAAGTTTAATAGTGTATTTTTGCAGTGTTAGATAAAATTAACATTTATTTCTACTTAATGCTTGTGGCAGAGTTAATTTCAACAGAATAAGACTGTGATGTAATAAAGACTATCTGTTGACTTTTTTCAACTTGAAAATTATAAATATTTTTAATTGCAAGAATTATAAAATTTTTCCATGTTACATGGTTGTGTAACAAGTATAAATTATTTTAAACACTTTTACACTGAATTTAATATAATTTTCCTTTTCACAGTTATTTACAGAATATGGTCGTTTGGCATTAGCGGATACAGGCAAGAAACCATTTCAAAAGCTCCAGTTTTTAGTAAGAGATTGGAGTTTTCCATACGAAGCTCCTTATGGTGCAAGTGGAGGAAAAACAATACTGGATAGGAGACTAAAAGTAAGACAATTTTGTTTTTTTAATAATGGTAAATATAAAAATGATAACACATTAGTAATATTCTGAGAGAAGTTTCATTGACTAATAGTCATATTGTGTGAAACATGTTAGGTATTGATATGCCTAACATAATCAAAATTTTGAAGATGCATTGATATAATGTAGAATTTTTAGTTTGGAAAAGTAATTTCAGTGTAAAGCATTTTTTAATTGCAACAAACGCTTTTTCAATTTGTCAAATCAGAAATGTTAAAAAATTCTGCTAGGAAAATATTTGAGTTTTGTTTCAATTCTTCACACTTTTGACCTGATTTAGCAATTTTTGGCTTTAAAATAATCTGTTTTTTATGTTTCTCTTTGAATTTTTGTATTATATTCTCATTGTATATTTGATTAGTGTTTAAAACCATACTATCTGAATGTTAGTTTTAATTGATGATCAAAAATATCTAGGTTTCAGACAAACAGCATCCAGAATTACAGTCAATCCGAAAACACATACGCTCATGTTTCTCTGAAATCAGCTGTTTCCTCATGCCACATCCTGGTCTAAAAGTCGCAACAAATCCAAATTTTGACGGCCGCCTTTCAGGTAGAAAAAATTGTCTTATATTTTATAAAATAAACAAAGCTTCTTGAAAATCACTACTATAATGATAGTTTCCTAGGATACAAATTCATTTAATTAATTTTGCAAAATTAATCTAGTAACTAGACAAGTGTTTTTAAAACACAACAATTCAAATACAGTTTTTATAAGTTCCAACAAAAGATTAACTTTTAGACAAATGTGAAAGCAGTGAATATTAGAAACTCTCCTTACGAATGTTAGAATTAAAGTGTAAAGAATCATATCTGCTGATTATATTTTACTATAGAGTTTGACAAACAATATACTTTTAAAGAATGTCATTGAAAAACTTATCTACTAGCCAATTCTACTCTTGTCTGTTGTACAATTTGCTGATATGCTGATTAGTAAGGATTAGTTTCCTTAACCCTCAAGAGGTCCCATTACGGAGGAATCCTCCATATCAATTTATGTTGTTTCACACAAAAATTTTTTAGGTTGGGCAACACTATCGCTCCACCCTTCTAAACCAGGTTATTGCCGTCTCCACTGTTATTAGTCAAAAAAGGTCAATGTCAGGTGTGTATTTGTCAAGTGTTAGACTAAATCATTGTGAGCGATCGTTTGTGTTTTATAGTTACGTAAGGAAAAATCCGTGTGCAGCTGTATTTGTATCAGATCCTGTTCAATTTATGTGAATTATTTAATTTAAATAAATAAAACCTCTATACGAAAAATAAATTTTTCCTTCATTTCAAACCTTATGCACATTTCAGATGCATAGCAATCATCCTCAAAGGTAATTTACAAAATAACTACATTAAAACAACATTTTTCATCTAATATATACACTGGTAAGTACTTCGCCACACCCCTTTTACATTGTCCGATCAATCACTTTGCAGTAAATTGCCCCCTCTGAAACTTGGTCTTGTCTCTCAACTTCCGTAGTGAAGAGTAACTCTTTACAATGTAAAAGGGGCATGGCGAAGTAGTTATCAGTGTATATTTGATGAAAAGTATTGTTGTAATTTAGTTATTTGTAAATTACCTCTGAGGATGATTGCTATACAATTGAAATGTACATACAGTTTTAAATGAAGGAATAGGTTATTTCTGATATAGAGGTTTCATTTATTTAAATTAACATTACGCCTCAGTTGATTTATACACTTACGTGAATTGTGTTATAAAGTAATTAGTGCTTATATTTTTTATTTTGTTAATTTCATATTTATATTATTTTAAATTTTGAAATAGAAAAGGAAAATGAAAGAAGCAACAAACTTTTAGATAGTGTTGAAAGAGAAGAAAATTTAGAAAAAAATACAATACAATACAACATATGATCAAGAGACATTGATCTCTTAAAATGAAAAAGGAGAAGCACAGGAATTACTAAGTGAACAGCAAGATATTGTCCATATAATTAATCCAAGAGTCTTCTTAACATAATTGAAAATTTTTGTGAGAAGGCATTCCACTAAAAGAATGGTGATATGCAACCATTAGTATGATAAACGTCAGCACAAAGAAAAATGTTCGGGGACATACACACAATTGTCCAAAGTTTTATAACAGTTGAATAAATAGTTTTGGAATAAATATTTGCTGTAATTATTGAATTAATATTGTTACTTTTTAAAAATATGTTTAAAGCCCAATTAACATAATTACTGAGGTTATAAAACCTACTGAAGTAACAAAATCTACACCAAATTTTTCATTTTGTGACCGGTGTGTTTCTGTTTCCAAAACTTGAATTTCCCTTTAATTTAATTTAATCCTTTCTAAATATTTGTATTTAGAAATAAAAATTGTATAATTTTTACATAACTAAACTTTTTATGCATTAATGTTTTAGAAATTGAACCTGACTTCAAGAACAGTTTGCGATCATTAGTACCAATGCTATTAGCTCCAGAAAACCTTATAATGAAAGAGATTAGTGGACAGAAAGTAAAAGCAAAGGAATTGTTACAGTATTTTAAATCTTACATCAATATATATAGTGGTGATGAGTTGCCTGAACCGAAATCAATGCTCGTTGTAAGTAAATAATCTTTTGATAGTTAATTACTATAGTCCAACCCTGGTAATCCGAAATAATAAATGTACAACCATTTTAGATTACCAAAATGAATGTGTACCACATATACCTACGACGTATGGGTATATGGTAATATGTAATACTATATGGCGTAAATGTTATTCGAATTTTGCTCATTTTTGGCCCTGGTGTACAGTCTTCGTACTTGTGAACTAAAGTTTTATTTGGTAATGCTCTCCAAAATTAGCCACTTTTAGCTGCAATTGTAAACCTGATCATAACAAATTTAATTCACTTTTCCAGAACGTTTTCCAGAAATTGTTGAGAGAGGTTCTATATCATTTGAATTATTAGACAATTTCTCTCCTGTGATAGAAAAGCACCGAACTCATCTCTTTTTTTTGAAATTGTCAAGCCAGTGATCAACTTTTCTTTGTTGGGATAGAGTTCAGAAAAAAAGGATCTCGCCTTTTCCTGCAATAAAGAGCCAGATATGGGGTTTCACAATTGTTCTTGCAGAAACCAGGTGTATAGAGCAGTTTCTACCAAAGCGTATTCACTCATTTTCCCTGGCTACCTCGGTACTAGAAGACACAAACTACACATTTTTTTCTTTGTGTTTCTTAATGCCACTGATTGTTATAATTTCTACCCCAAAACCTTCCACTAATTTTTTAACAGTTACCCCGGCATCAAGTCGTTTTAAAATGTCACTTATCAGACAACGAAAGAGTTTTGTATTTTCTTTTAAGAGAAGAAGCCGCTATTATAAAAATTAAAGTTGTAACACTGCGATGACAAAACGATTGTACCATCTTCTTGCCATAAACGCTCAAACTAAACTGCTGTAGGCTGACTAATCAAAAGGGATTGTTACACTGAGGTCATTGCAAAGTGAAAAATAAAACAGTGTTGCTTTCCTCTTTGAACCTCTCTTATAGCCTTTTATTTTTTCTCATTTTGATATTTTTGAAAATTGTTTCGGACTACCGGAATTCGGGATTCCAGGATTGGACTGTACTGATTGAAAAATCAAGCTTCAAAGTAATGGTTGAAAGACTAATTGTACTCATTTTAACGAAGAATAGAAATAAGGTTTAGTTTTAATATTAACTACACATAAGCAATTTTTTGTGATGCCCTAATAACAAAATATATTAAATTGTATTATACAAAATATCTTACTTGGAATCTTAAAACATTAAGTTTTCATGATTAAAGTAAAAGCGAAACATTCAGTTTCTCCATGCAGAAATTTTAGTGTGTTTTTTTGGCTGATTACATTTTTTTTTATTCCTATAATAATCTATTTACTCAATACCTAATACTTTGAAAATATACAATGAAACAATACTTTCTTCCTGCTAATGCAATTATTTTAATTAATAATGAATGATTTTATTAGATATTTCTACTTTGAATGTAATTTAATTTTTAAAACCCTGTTTTTGTATAAATTTATTTAAATTTAATATATAAAGTAATATTTATTACATAATTAATCTTTCTTGTATTTTCTTTAACAATTTTTACTTTCTTGACACAGCAAGTATATTTAAATATTTTACAAAAATGTATTAATTCAAGTAATGCCATTTAGAGTTTGAAATTAATATTTTCTCGAAAGAAATAACGTTTTATATCAAAGCAATTTTTAAAAAAATTAGATTAAGAAATCCTGGTTTTCAACATGTGTTATCACTCCACATCACAACCCTTGATGTAGACTTCCTCTATTTTTGTGTTGTATCCCTGGTTTGGTATACAGTTATGTCTTTTATCCCATGTCAATACAAAAGCTATAAAAATCAGCAAGCTCCAGTCATTGGCCGAAGGTTCTTCTTCTGTCCAGAAATCCACAAATACCTTTGCATTACGTTTCAGTTGTTAAAGAGTCTTGAAAATCTTATAAAAATGCCTTGAAATAGTATAGATCTACTGTCAGTATATGGAAAATTGTTTTTCATCTTTATGTCTCAGCAACATACGAGGTCTGTTCAAAAGATACGCGGACTGTTTGAATTTTGCGGCTCTAGTTAGTTTCAGGATAATCTGCTTGGTGTTTTTAGTTTCAGGAGATTCCGCTAGGTTCTTATAAATCAGCTGATTAAAACACGGTATTTCAGGTGCAGATATCTTCATTTGTTGATGAGTTACACGCAGTTTAGTCAAGAATGTTTTTTTCGTTTGTCGGATTTTAAAATGGATAGCCTGAAGGAGCAACGAATTGGTTTTTTGAATTTTGGGAATAAGAAAAAGTCACAAGGAGCAAGGTCAGGTGAGTAGGGTGGGTGGGAAAGAACAGTGATCGAGTGTTTGGCCAAAAACTCACGAGTTCTGCGTGCTGAGTGAGCTGGAGCGTTGTCGTGATGGAAAAACCAGTTATCACTTCTCCACAGTTCTGGCCTTTTGCATCGGACGGCGTACCTCAGACCTGTACTTCAATGTAGGTAATCTGGTTGACTGTAGAGCCTTCAGGAAGGTACTCGTAGTGAAAAACACCCTTAGCATTAAAAAAAAAAAACTGTCAGCATCACCTTCACATTCGACCGAACTTGGCGAACTTTTTTGAGTCTTGGGGACCTTTGACTCACCCATTGGGATGATTGGACCTTTGTTTCAATGTCGTAACCATACACCCATGATTCATCACCGGTTATAATTCTTGACAAAAAGTTCTCATCTTCATTTGAACGATCAAGCAGTTCCCGACAAACTCGGACGCGATTGGCTTTTTGGTTGTCGGTTATCAGGCGTGGCACAAATTTCGCAGTGACACGGTGCATCTTCAATTTTTCGGTCAAAATCTCGTAACAAGATCCAACTGATATCCCACACTCTTCGGAAAGCTCCCTAATGGTCAGAAGTCGATTTTCGCACACCAGGGTGTTGATTTTGTCAACGTGTGGGTCGTCAGTTGACGTTGAAGGACGTCCAGGATGCTCGTCATCAATCGACTGTCGGTCACCCTTGAAACGTTCATGCCACTTGAAACATGCAGTACGCTTCATGGCAACATCGCTGTAAGCCGTGTTAAGCATGGCAAATGTTTCTGTTGCAGATTTCCCTAGTTTTACACAAAATTTCACAGCAATTCGTTGCTCCTTCAGGCTGTCCATTTTAAAATCCGACAAACGAAAAAACACTCTTTACTAAACTGCGTGTAACTCATCAACAAATGAAGATATCTGCGACTGAAATACCGCGTTTTAATCAGCTGATTTATACGAACCTAGCGACACCAAGCGGATTCTCCTGAAACTAACTAGAGCTGCGAAATTCAAACAGTCCACCTACTTTTTGAACAGACCTCGTATTTATCCTGCCCTCTGCAAACTTTTATTTTAGCAAAACCTTTCTTTTTTTTAAAACACCACATAAGGGGGTAACTTATGCCAATCAAAGCATAATAGTGCACATTCGTTTGTCATGTCCTGTTGATCTAACTGGAAGCACTGTCGTACTTCTTTTTTAATGGTTGTGGCCAAGTGCATATCTCAAAAAATTAAGCACTGGTTGGCATTCTAGATTTGCAACAAATCAAAATTGTTTTTGTTAAAATAAATGTGGTTGACTTGCTAGTCTGGAACAACTATCTATTTACACAGGTAATGTTTCAATAACAAGTACGTTATTGTCATCAGGGCTACAGTATATAAGTACACAATTAAGTTTAACAATCATTCACAAATAATCATAGCTACAATGAAATATCTTATAATTAAAAAACATTATAAAATCCCCAAAAATGGGTAACATCAAAACATTTTAAAACATTATTAACATAACAATTACATATTTAATTATAACAAAAACATGAAAAAACCCCAACTACTACTAGTTACAATCACTTACAAGTCTACAGTTATAAAATACTGAAATTAAATCTAATTAACATTGGAGAACAACCTGACAAATTTCAAATTATTAAACTAATCATAAGTATTTTAAAGTTTTTTTAATAAGTGGTGTATAAACTTATGCCAATTTTTTAGTGTTCTCCTTAATATTAATAGCATTCTTCTGTAACTTAATGCGGATCATCTCAGAAAAAATACGTCGATGCCAATTACTTTCATAGTCCAAAATCTCGGGATTTTAAAAATCAAAACTATAATTAAATTCCTTGATGTGATCCAATGTGACATAAGTAGGAGGTACACCAAGTTTTTTTTACTTATTTTTTCATGCTCACTCATACGTACATGCAACTGTCTGTTAGTTTCCCCCACATATGTGGCTTCACAGTCATTACATTTTATTTAGTACATCATTTTCAGTCTTGTCTTTACCCCTTTTAATAATGTTAAACATACAATTAGGAATAGAGGGAAGAGTTAGGATGTTATACTTTCTTATAGAACCCTTCTACATATGGTAAACTGAAAACTGGAAGTCTTGAGTCCTTAGTAATACCACAAATAATAGAAGAATCAGAATTTATTTCTAAATAAATGCTTTTAATTAACATTTTGATTATTGTGCAAATCAAGAAATTTACAAGAATAATTATTTAATAGTAAGTACTTATACATCAATTAAATATTTTCCCCATAAAAACGAGGATAACATAGCCAAATCACTTTATCAACAATTGAATAAACCATACCCGTCTTGTGTGAATTAGGATGGTTCGATTGAAAGTTGAGAAATCTAGGCATGTGCATTTCAACAATTATCTCTACAAGTGTAATCGAGATTAATAAAATAGTTTTTTGTCTAATTTGTAACAGAAATAAATAAAACTAAGTAATTTTACTATCATGCTTGGCTGTTAGTCACTGGGCCAGGCTTATCCTTTTTGTTACATTAAAAATTACTATAGTTTTTATAAAAAAATACTTTTCATTTCAATATGATTTAACATGTAAACTTTATCAGGCAACAGCAGAAGCCAACAACCTATCAGCAGTTGCTGCCGCCAAAGAGACCTATCACCAGTTAATGGAAGCCGTATGTGGTGGTGCTAAACCTTACCTCAGTGGTCCACATTTGGAAACCGAACACCTAAGGATCAAAGACAAAGCGATGGACCAATTTACAAGGAAACGTAAAATGGGAGGAGAGGAATTCTCGGCTACATACAGAACCAAACTGGAAGAAGTGAGTTTTAATTTAAGTACTTTACATACTTGCACAGCTTTTCAGCTTTGTAGCTAGCTTTTTATTTTATTTTTACTTCGGCATGTACCTGTTTTATTCAAGGACATAACATCCTTGCATTTTATACTTATTTCTGAATATTGCACTTTTTTGAGTGGTAATACAAAAACTTGTTATATCTTTTGAAAACTTGTATGTATATTGCTTAGTATTTATAATTTGTTGTAGTTTATTTTAAAATTGAAACAATGTACTCAAATAATAAAAATGAATTGTCTGAAATTAGTTGAATTATATTTTAGAACATAGAAATACTTTCTTAGAGGTTTGAATTTTAAAATTTTTGATTGTATTTACCTTATCTCAACTTTTATCTTAATAAATAGAAGACAAAAGTAACAGAAAACAATCTTCATGCTAAACCTGGCAGACTGACATCACTAGAAAGTCCTGTTTCTAGCAAGTGTTTTTTTAAAGATCTTGTAATTTATTAAATACTCAATAATTGTTATTTCTTACATTAAATGTGTGATGTTAATACTGACTGCTGATGCACATTAACATTGCTGACCAGTATTTATTGTTATTTCTTACTCAAGATTTGTGTTGTTATTATTAATAAAACATATTTTAATGGAATAATTTCTCTTAGTATATATTTTTTGTTAATTAAATTTAGTTTCACACAGGATAGTACAGATTATATTTTTCCATTTAAAACTGGCAAAAAGTTTAAACAATCCCATAGTTTCTACAGTTTTAATAATATACATTGTTTTCTGTATTTATTACATGTAAACAAACACACGTTTTTACTTATAATTACTTACTACATGCTTGCTGGCGATAAATTTTATTGAAAATACTGCTTGTAGTCCAGTTTATTAGTTTTTTTAAATTTATTTAAATAAATGTTTTAGGAGAATTCTTTAATTTTCTTTTAGGTAGTAAATTTCTGATTTTTTATTATTATTTGGCAAATACATGCAGGTTTCCTAATAAAAACAAAAAAAGTGTTCTCACTAATGCAACTATGTTATGTTGTATGCAATGTGCCATTAATATTGAATACAACACACAAGACCAGTATGAACCTGATAATGTTTTTGCTCTTTAGAACAAAATTTAAAAAATTGGTAATGACACTAATGGAGTTTAAATCATCAACATTTAAGCGTGATGATAAATATATAAATATTTTGATCAACCTTCGAGAGGGCGCATAGAGTTTTAAACGGGATCGGGCGCAAGCAACTTCTGACAATTGTAGAGGCATTTTCTTAACAAATAATGATACATGCTGAGAAAAACTCCGAAAATTAAAGAAATATGAATATTTCTATATTTACAATTATAAAATGAACACATACATACACAAGAGTTGCAGTTAAAATATTTAATATATATAACGTAATTTAGGCATTATTTTATATTAAATATAAAATTGGTATGTTAAACGTAGTAAATAATTCTAGAAGTAACTAATATTTATGTAAGTAGTGCAACAGTAAAACTTAATTGGTTTAATATACTTCTAGATAAGCAATAAATTGTGACATTTCTCTTTCTAATTCAGTTATTATCATTGTAGTTGTAAATTCATATTCATTTAATATAGAATTGATTCTTCGTGGTATATATTAACTGTTTCCAGCTTTATGGATGAAAAAATATATATTTAAATTCAATATGATGTTTATAAAATATTTAATAATTTTATCCAAATAGTGACTTAAATTTGTAAAAATAACCACTTTCCTTAATTAGTGGTGGATATTGTTAAAATAGATTTATACATTTTTTCTAATTATGAAGAAGTATAATATGGCTATAATGTAAAATGAGTTCTGATCTTTAAATAAAAAAACAAAGATTTTTCCAAGGCGTTATGACTGTCTAAAAGTAAGATACATTATCACTGATGTTATGAATAGTGAATTCACCATACTCTAATTCAGTGGCTACAGACTGATATTGCACCAAAAATTGTTGCAGCATATCAAATGGACATCATTTATAAAGTTACGTTTGGAAAAAAAAAACTTAGATGGTAGTGTCGTTTTATAATTTAAGCTGCTGAAAAGAATATCTATGCTATTTACTTTAAAACAGCAACTGTGCTATTTTATGTAGTGAATTTGGTTTGGTATATTTATAACTTTTATTTTCGTTCTAACTTTACTGATACAGTAGAGGAATATTATACAGAGCACAGTAGCGTAATTATGATAAATAAATAACAATAACCCTTGCTACAAATATTTAAACACCCTTGATGTACATTTCGCCAACACAGTTAGCATCATCAGAAGGTTACAAACTAGAATGTTTGTAACCTTCTGATGATGCTAACTGTGTTGGCGAAATGTACATAAAGGGTGTTTAAATATTTGTAGCAAGGGTTATTGTTATTTATTTATGATACAGTAGAGCACTGAAAATGCGGATCAATTGGCACTGGGATCCTTCGGACTACTGATTTATCCGGATTTTCAAACAATCTCTAAACTATTGCGTATATTTGAAATTTAATTATCTATAAACTATTCTAATAGTTATTGAATAGTATAGAATATTTCATTTTTGATGTCCGAAGTACTGATGTTCTACTACTGTACTAACCATTAATTAGATAGAAAAATAATAACACAGATAAAATGAGTTTTCATGTGTCATAAAGTAGTAGGTACCCTTAATATTAGGGAGGTGTACTTGAACGACAATTGTAACTACTTAGCAATGATTCTCCTCTCCTGTTCCTCAGATGTCTAGGGACTTTTGAAACCCTAGATATCTAAAATATTTAAGGCCTACTTGTGTTTCACTATGTCCTGTATGTATTCCAACTCATTTATTGTTTATTTATAATCCTGCAATTAAAATTAAATACATTAACACACACACACACACACACACACACACACACACACACATGTACATATACATACACAATACAATGTTTTATTGTTCATAATTATATTTACAAACATTTTTTCACAAAAATAAAATTATTGAACGCCTCTTAAGTTTTTTTTTTTTTTACTAAGAAACAGTCTTTTATTATAACTAAATTGAATTTTTGTACTTACTTATCATGCAAAGAGTCTTACTTAATATTTTAGTGCAAATTGACTTAAGAAAACTATAGTCTCTCTTTAAGGATTTAACTTTAATGTCAAACTTTAGACTTTAAACACAATTCTTAAATGACCCCTTCACAGATTTTTTGAGCTTCATCCAATCAATGCTGCTCCTGATGCACTTGTTCTAGTATCTAACCTCCACGAGGGGCCAAACTATCTGCTTCAACTGTGCCCAGTTTGGGTAATTCAATATACATGCTTGTTTCATAAACTGTCTTCCATCTCCCTAACAGAACCCCAATTAATCACCCCAATAAGTTTTCATTCTTATATTTGGCAATTTTTCCCAGTTTTCATTACGTGGGAAGCTCCAAGCAAATCTAATTCCCATGTACCTAAGGATATTCAGCTCACTTGCAAACTTTTATACAAAATTAGTTTTTTAAGAAATTTGTAACTCAACCTTTATTATTGTGTTATTATACAGCATGTGTGTTTGTTTGTATGTGTGTACTGTAGATACATGCATGTATATATGTATGTGTGTATAAGAAACCTAGGCATATTTTTATGTGTATGTGATCTAAACACTATTATAGTTACATTCTGCCAGAAAAATTAGTGTATTTTGCTTTAGATAACTAATATGTATTAGGTGTAGCATACTCGAAAGTAAGGGTTGTTAACAGTTAATATTATTGTACCTATGACATATTTCGTCTAGTCGGTTTAAATTTTTCATGTGATGTGCATGATGTAAATTATTAGGTTTCAACGATGTTTAAGTAGTTTTTATTTTGACAATAAAACTAAAGTAGTGTTCACATTTTTAGAATAATAAATTCTAAATTTGTTTTAACATAGAATATTGTGTTTGGTTTTTCTTTGAACTTTTAGATTAATTATTAGGTTATATGTTTGGGATATGCTAGGTTATGCTACAAATGGTGTCCATTTCAT
Organism: Prosapia bicincta; assembly: GCA_036971475.1. Taxonomy (NCBI): domain Eukaryota; kingdom Metazoa; phylum Arthropoda; class Insecta; order Hemiptera; family Cercopidae; genus Prosapia; species Prosapia bicincta. The sequence goes on along the minus strand of JBAIZL010000009.1, from coordinate 25,969,265 downwards.
TATATCTTTCTCTTAATTTTTTGTTTTGCTCAGTGTTAATAGTTATTGCAGTCCATGCATTTAATTTAGTAGATGCTATGTATTTTACTTTCTGTTTGATTTATAATTATTCACTTGTTTTTGTAAGATGTGTTTAAATTTTGGGTTTGTCAATATTTTGATAGATTAATTTTTTGTAATTAATGTAAGTAAATATTGTCAGTTTGCAATCTTTAATGTTATTTTTATTGTGCTTTTTTATATTTAAAAATTTTATATCAAATTTATTGATTTTAAATTTTAATAGATTTCTACCGCTATGTGGTATTTACGCTCATTGCGTTTTCTGTCGTTTATTTTGATTTTGAGGATTTTGTATAAAATGAGACCTATGAAACCATTTAATGTAAGGATGGGTTAATTGGGTGAAAACAGAGCTCACAGCATATGATAAAACTATCCAACTTTGACATTGGATACGAAGATGTGTTACTTGTTGGGAATGACGATGGAGTTTCCTTCAAGTACTTTCCTCTACAAAGTTTATTGTGTAAAAAATTCTATTTTTTAAAGCCATAGAGGCCATCCCTGAATTATGTAACGTTAAAATTAATGATTTTCGTCCCCGCTCCCCCTCAGTAATGAACGGGTAATGGTAGCCCCCCTCATAGTTAAGTAACGTAGTCTTGTCCTCCTTCTTTACTGAGTTATTCTAATTGTTTTGAATGCCGAATTCGTAGACCAATAAAGAAATACATCAAATGTGGCAATAATTATTATGGTAATAATATAATGAAATATAAAAAGAATTTTGCTAAATAAATAAGTCAGGAATATGAAACAGTTTATTAAAATATTCGACCTCACGTGTACTGGAAAACAAACAGAAATTATAAAATAAAAATAAACTTAAAGTTATGTGTTGAGTCAAGACAATATTAATTTAAACATAAATTGAAAATAATCTTTTTTTAAAAATATAACCTAAATGAATCTAAACGCAAGGGTGATCAACCCATTTGCAACATTGTCCAAAATCTATTCATCTTCCCACGGAGTATCATGTATGTCGTGACGGACAATACTGGTGCTTCGAGGTTCAGAAAAAGATATTTATACATAATAAGCTTATAAATAATGTTTATTGATAATTGGTAATTTATAATGCTTATAAATAGAAGTTTAATAGAGTACTTTATCTGAAAACTCTAATAGAGTTTTAGAATACTTTAAATACTAAAATTTCTTCTTGATTAAAACAATAATGATGTTCTTCTCTTGTACATATTATATATAGATGCTTCTTTCTGGAGGAAATGTTATTAGCTTTACTGCAATGGGCTTGAGTATTACTGTAATGCATAGCTGGTCATTAATTCTTATCCACTCCTTATAGTTTTTTGTTTGTTGCTTTCCATTTGCTAATTGTTGAAAGAATCTATTTTCCTAGACTGTTATTTTGTTTTTTAACAATTTCTTGCAAATGTTGTCTCTGTAGTGGTTGCGATTCCATCTTGTAATGGTGGTGTTTAAGATATTTTTTTCTTTGGTTTGTCATATATATATATATATATATATATATATATATATATATATAAAATTTACAAGTTCAGGATCAGGATGTACTATAATTGATGAAAATTCAATACATATAGATTGATAAATACTGACTTGAAGAAGAATTATTTTTCCATAAACCAGTTTGTAGGAACTATACATGTTGATAAAAAAGTGCATTTTTATTTGATATATACCTTAGTTATAATCACCAATTTAACACATGGCTGTTCCATTGTTCTTTATAAGTCTAAATATATGCCTATTTTTTACTTGATCAGATTCAGTGCTTTATATGTAAAAGACAAATAGACTTTTTATCCTTTGTTTGTGTTTAATTTTATTTTCAAGATTATATTTGTATATTTATTCATTTTTCAAATAAATCTTATGTTCTGAATAAGAATAAAACAATTAACAACATGTTTTTATGCTATATTTAAATCAATTTGAAAAAAATTGATTTATATATATGCATATTATATATATTAACATGGAGTAAAGTCATTCACTCAGATGTACGAGGCATGTTTTTTTAAGTAAGTACCGTTTTGCCACACTGCGGCCACATGCACACCGGGTACCTATGTCTGTAGTCTACACACTGACGCCATTACAATCTGATTCTTCCTTGTTTACGTTGTGTACTGAGTGTTTAAGATGCCTCCGATAATCGTGAGTCCTGCTGACTGTGAAGTACGAGCTGTTATAAGATTTTTTAGTGCTAAAGGCCTAAAAGCTACCGAAATTCATTGTGAGATCTGTGCAGTTTACGGAGAAAACATCATGAGTGATGGAATGGTAAGAAAGTGAGATCATTTAAAGACGGCTGCACAAATGTCCACGATGAACAACGGAGCGAGCGTCCTTCGGTTGTTAATGAAAGTTTGGTGCAGTAAGTGGACAATACGGTCAGACAAAACAGACGCTTTGCAATTTTCTCCTTGTGGGATGACTTTACTGATGTTTCTTGTAGTGATTTGTATGGTATTGTGACCGAGCACTTGAATTACCGAAAATTGTGCGCACGTTGGGTACCAAAAATGTTTACGGATGTGCACAAACGTTTAGGCAGTGCATTGACTTTCCTTGAGCAGTACTACAACGACGGTGATGATTTCTTAAGCCAAATTGTCACGGGGGATGAAACATGGGTGGCCTACGTCACACCAGAATCAAAGCAACAGTCCATGGAATGGCGGCATTCAAATTCACCCAGAAAAGTGAAGTTTAAGCAAACGATTTCTGCCCAAAAAATCATGTGCACAGTTTTTTGGGACAGAAAAGGAGTATTGCTTGTGGAATTTCTGCATCGTAATGAGACAATCAATACAGCAGGTTACTGTAAGAAATTGCACAATCTACGCCGTTCAATTCAGAACAAACGGCATGGCAAGTTGAGCAAGGGCATCGTTTTGCTGCAAGACGTTGCCCGTCCGCTTGTGGCGAATCAGACCAAAGATCTCATCACTTCTTTTGAGTGGGAAACTCCGTACAGATCATCCTCCGTACAGCCCTTATCTGGCTCCCAGTGACTACCATCTGTTCCTAAACTTGAAGAAATACCTGGGCGGTCAGTGTCTTTAAGATGATGACGAAGTCGAAACAGTGGTGATGCAGTGGTTAACAAGTCAGGCGGCAGACTTCTATGAGGAGGTTATTCAAAAACTGGTACAACATTATGACAAGTGCCTCAATATTACTGGAAATTGTGTAGAAAAGTAGATTAAGGTACAGGCTTTCGTGTGAAAATAAAATTATTGAGATACCTCTGCACGTCTTTTTTTAATTTCAAAACGGTACTTACTTAAAAAACACGCCTCGTATCTTTGTACATTTTTTAATTGTAATGAAGGGTTGTTTGTATATCTGTCATCAAAGGATTTTTTTGAGTAAAATTATTCTATCCAGAAGTAAAGGTTTTTTGGGCCAATCGTGATTAACTATAAATATCTTTTTTTTGTTTTCTTTGTATTTGTAGTGCGAAATATGATTAAAACATTACAAATATAGTTCAGGAGAAGTTAAGACAACCTCTTCTTCTATGTTTAGTATTTTTAAATAATTAGAAGCAATACAGGCACCAGAAACAGTTACAAGCTTCAGAGGTCTTTCCCAACATTGGCGTTACAACCCTAGTTTATCTAACACACACAAACGCACACACTCAAACATATATTACATTAAGTCATTTATTTACTGCTAAATAAAAACATGAACCCTTACATTAATGATGTAACTTCTGAATGAACAACAATGACATTGTGATATTTACTCTGGTCAACCTATATCCTTCTAAGCCAACAGATTTGTATAAGTTTTCCTTCTAGTACACAAATCTAAATGAAAAATTTTTGTTGTATAAAGTTAAGTCTCAAAATTTCGAGTCCCGATTTTTTGAGCTTCTGGTATTGTTAACATCAGATCACAGCCTGATAAGGCATGTGCATATCATAATTAGTGAAAATTTTTGTTAAGAAAAGTGGTCTTGAAGTTGAATTTTTGTAATAAAAATTGTCAAGAATTATTATTGGATTTACTTTATATTTGTATGTTAATATAATATTTTGAAAAGTATTTTCAAGCGGCAAAAAAACTTACAGGTTGATTTGACCCTTGTGTATAGTTTCAGTAGCAGAAACTAAAGAAAGAAAAAGATGAATTCTTAATAGAGCACTAGGGTAATTCAAAATCGTAAGAGGTTGCACAATAAAGTCCGGAAGACCACCCCGTTAATTTCTATAGCAGTACAAGGTCTGCTTTACCAATAAAAACGACACTGAATTTAAGTTTAACACTAAAAAGAAAATGAAAAGAAATAACACAAGTTTATGATTCAAAGTTAAGTCTAAGCCACTTACTAATCCAAATGTATGTGGTTCTGGTAAAGCGATGAGTCGTTGGTCACAACAGGCCTGTGTGAAGTCTTGCAGGGATGAAACGTAGACCCTTTTAAAGTGGTATAAACTAAAACTCATTTAATTGGATTTTAATACCTTCACTTCAATCATCACAATATAAAAGTCTCATTAATAAAACAATTGTTCATTCGTGTGGTTAAGGAATTAAAGTTCTGATGCGATATGTTCGACCACGCGGTTAACCTAAGAAATTGCACTTAACCAAAGAAAGCGGTTTAAAATAGTTTTAATACGTTAAAAGTTATGAATTTATGGTTAGAAAGCGTTTGCGACATTAAATGAATGTATTCAACACGCGGTTCAACATTTAAGCGCAGTTATAAACCGATTCAACCTGCTAAAGAACTTGGCTAGAAATTTGCCATGCCACACTAACACAAGGCATCAAGGAACAGCAGAGTGTAACTTTGACAAAGACGAAAATGGTCAACAGAGAGTAACTAGATCGAAACTAGCATAGATTTAAGCCAGATCATAGATAAATAGGCTCATGGCAGCTGGTGACTAAATCGAAAACTATTTGATCTGAGCAATAGCACAGAAGAAACTATCTCTTTGCATCAAATAGAACCTAGCTTTAGCCTGTATCGAATATCTAGTAGGCGGTAAAACTGAACTGTTTTTAGGAACATCAGCTGACCCTAAGGTTATATCGAACCCAAAGGACAGATGTCAACAAACGTGGGTTACGGAAAGTGAGGTTATAATCATGTACTTACACCTTGAGATAGTATAAAAAAAACGATAGAATTTTATTGATACTCTTACAATGCTTGTTGACTTATCCATTCATGATCAAATACCACCAAAAGTATAAACTAAAATTTTGGTAAAAATGTAAATTTGTATTAATAAAGACATTTAAAATCTGTTTACTTTAATTTATTTTTTTATTAATTAGGTTTAGGTATATGTTTTATTATTAGTAGAAGAGATTTTTAGAAACCTGTCATCAGGGAATACCGTTGACTGAACTTAGCTAAACCTTTATTTAGCCGAATGCCCCTGTCTTACAAGATGCAATAATAATATTTTGTTTACACAGGTTGTAAAGATTATATTCACACGAAATTTGTAAACACATTATATTCTTTCTAGCAAGTGTCTTAATACAGTAATACTCTTTTAGCGCTGGAAATGAGTTCTTACGTACATACATTGATAAACAAAATAGAACTGTATGTGGTCAAACCATTAAGTCATCACATCAGGTGATAACATATGTTCGATAGTATTAGAATATGTTTCATATTTGTTGTATTTTTTTTCTAATTAGGTTTAAATATTTATTACACCCACTTCTAACCGATTTAGAACTTGTAATTTCATACATAAACTTATTCTTTTCCCTAGTTTCAAAGTTGAAACTTTTTGAAGCTGATATTTAGTAATCTTGAATAAAATAGACAGTGAATAGACTCTTAGTTACTCGATCAACAAGTTTGAGACTAATTGACTTCCAAACAAGCTAATACAGATAATAGAATAAGAAACACAGTAGGTTATATTACCTATATAATTGTATAATAGAACAATAGGATGTTTATTTGTATGGGGCAGTAACTGACAAGGTATCAAAACGCTGACTGTGATATTTTACTCACCTATAAGCTATAAACATGTCTGTATTTTAGAATAAACCAACTAATTACAACACACAGTTGATCAAATTTGCTGGTGACGTTGAAGGGTAATTCATAGAAGCGCTACAGCGAATTAATGCTAAACAGGGAAGTGTTGACTCATTGATTCTCATTAACAAAACTATCTAGTCCTTATAAAATGTGTTTAATTGGTATACAGATGAGGGTTTATCGTCATCGATTTTTGTTGTTGCTTCAAGAAACTATATAATTTTTGTGTTGAATATTTATTCTGCTTCACCCTCGTAAGTGTGTCATCGTCTCCATGATTCAGTAAAGCACTTTCAACACTTTTTTCATGTCTAAGCCATTGTGTTTTTAGTGCATCACTATTCAGTTGCCTTGATCACATGATACAAAGAATTAATTTGTGCTGCTAGGGGCAAATAATTTAATCCACAGTGGGTTCAGCTATGCACTACTGTATCTGGTTTCTATTAGTCTAAACTAGTCAAAAATATGTTAGGAAGGACAATTGTATAGTGTTCTAAGTATTCCCGATAATCCGATCAAGTTTTAGTTTTACTTAGTTCAGATTGAAGGTACTTTACACAAATTTATTGTTTTTTCTTTCTACTTAAAAAAAACCTTTACTTGCACATCACTATTAAGCATACAAAAAAAATGTAAAATAAATTAAATAAAACATTTTTGAATGTAATTGCTTCTGTACAGTGTATATTATAAACTATTGATTTGTTCCATGTGTGTTTAAATTTGCTTTATATATATTCAGATACAAATAATTCCTGTTTTGTTTCGACCTTGTATATATTTTATTAAATATTACAATCTATAGTGTAGTGGTGATTCAGGTTATTGTATATATTTATAATAAAAGTAGAAGATTGCATTGCGTTGGACAGGGTTCAAGTCTTATAAGAAGTTTTGCCAAGGTGACATTTTGTATATATATATTACTGCTGTATGGCTGCTCAGCTGTTTCCGCATTGATAAAAGGTAAGAATACATTTTTTTTCAATTAAAATTTTTATTTCGAGTGTAGATGTCAAATATTTACTTTTGAAAAGTTTTTTTAGCATGAAAATTAAAAAAAAGACGGTCAACATTTATTTAATGACAGGTATTTGCAGATTTGTGTTATTGCTGCTTTTCATATAAAAACAAATTCTGGTAGCTCTTGTTTCAGTAAATCCCTAGCTTTGATAGCTCAGGACTAGATGCTAGGAAATGCTAACTGACATGCTATAAGAACTGATATTTTTGTCTAAATGAAGTAAACTACAATAATTAGTATAATAGTTGTAACTTTATGTTCTAAACAAAGATTAAGAAAAGCCTAGCTGACATTACATTTGCTGACCAGATTAATTTTTGTATCTGTATATGACCATTTGTCAGTCTCACCATGTATGAAGAAACAAAGATTTTCAAAATTTTTGTAAGTCAAGAGGAAGTACTCATTATGGGCAGCAGAATTAAAAACAAAATATATTGAAATGGTGCTCAGAGGGACATTTTTTCAGGAAAATGAAAGGATATATTAGGGCGTGACTCATGGATATTCCGATTCAAGCCTGTACTGTACTAATCAATTTTCTATTTCTGTGTTTAAATTCATCTATATCTTTTTATTTCCAACTATTAATGTGTATAATGCTCTTCAGTTTTAATTTGTGATAAATATTCAAAACAATACGACTGACCTCATATTTTTTTTTTGGGTTTTGAATGGTAGTTTCGTTTTGACAGAATATTTCAGTTACGATGCTTTATCCTATTGTGTGGAAAAAACAGACAAAACAAATGGTTTTATTTATAAATATTTTTAATTAAAAAAAAACATATTGTTAAAATTGGCAAATATATCAGATGGTTCTGTTTGTAATAGATTTAACAGTTATAAATAGTTTCTCAAGTTTACATTTTAATAGTCTATTTACATTTAACACATACATCACTGTTTGTCACCAAAGCTTTTACTACCTTCACTACATTAAAAAGACCGAGATTCTTTCACGCCAACAAATCATTTTATATCAACTTGCCGCTTTTGGAAATTTCTCTCATTTTCTAGCTGCTTCATTTCTTAGAAAGTTCTAGACTTTACCAGAATGGTGAGGCTGTTGAGACAGGAAATTACTTAAAAACTGTTTAGGCCGGGTGCCATAAATCACTGGGGGGCCTTGACTGTTAAAATAGTCAGTCAGATTAGTGCCATAAATCGTAAAAATTTATATACATTTTTAACCTAGAAATTTTGATTTGATAAATTTTCCTGCGTTTTTACAATAAATGTCATTGGGTATCAACAATGGTGGGAACTTCATTCATTGTGTCATACTGTTTTCACAGGCAGTTTAAATCAGTATGTTAATATAACCCCTCTAAATAAAGAACATTTTAAAACAATTAAGATTTTGTGAAGAACAAAGGGTTTCAGCTGTTTATTGAATTTACTTATTTTTCTAATAAGTAAAGCCAAGGCTAAATATTTTCTTAAGCAAACTTTTTTCTAACTGGTATATTTTTACCTTGTTTTAGAACACATCTTTTAGTTTTTAGTTACGTGACTTTAGGGAAGTAATAGATTTTAAATTTTCCCTATTCTTGGTAGGAGACAAACATATTTTTGTAACAAATATGCCATTGACATACATTTCATATTTAGGTTATTGAAATAGTAAATATCATATAATAAATAAATACATTGTTTTAACATTCAGTCTAAGTTTTTGAAATATCTGATAGCCATTCAGATATTGGGTTGGGCGTTGAAACAAAATATTTGTTTAGTTGAACATAGTTGAAGTAATGATTTCAAATTGTAATATTAGAATTTAAGTGTTTGACATCTACGCTCATATATATAAATTTAATTATTAATTAACTTTAAAGTAACAAAAATATTAATTATTAATAGAAAAATTAAATGAATAGAAATTAACTGAAGTTTTAAAATAATAGAAATTGTATACTGTTAAATTAATGTGGTTTTTAATAAATGTGCATCCATGCTACTTACTGGAAAATTCATTTTAAAAATATTAATTAAGTCAGATGTGTATGTGATGTTAAATATGGTGTGTTATAGAGTGGCAAATATAACACATATATTTTAAATGGTTTGAATTTAATTTTGATTATAAATACTATTGTAGGAGTTTACATATTCTAGTAATTAAGTGAATTTGTTTCATTGTAAAACACGTTAAGAATATTTCTGCCATTTCTCTGTCGCGCTACTTTAAAATCTGTGCTTTTAATTGTGATAAAAAATAGATCCTGTTTAATCCCATCGTCTCAACCAGGTTCATATTTGGAGGTAATACGTAAAATTACGTGAAAGAAATTATATACGACTAATCATAGAAAAAAAACATAATGTTGTTTGAATTTAGTATATTATATGGTCAGAAGAAACAGCCAGAGTAAAGATTGATATTACATGATTTCTAAAAGGCCTACACAACTCATCACCAAACAAAACCTCTACTTGGAAACTACAGGTATTTCATTAAAATGAGCCATTAGGTTCAAATGATTTCTGTGTAATTTGTGATATAATTGTTTAAAAACCAATACATATAATAAATTAATGCAAATTTTGTTCACTTTTTTAATGCAATTTTGTTCACTTGTTTGCTTGTAAATCAAAACCTGAAATCAAACATTCTTCACAGTGTATTTAATTTGATACTAAATCTACACTGAAAAATATTTCTTCTCATATGCTTCGTTAATTTCAGTTAAACTTTAAAAAAGTAATAATAATAAAACCTTATCTTTATTTTCCAGTTTGATGGAGATAAAACAATAGTCAATGTGATTGAATCCACTATCATCATTCAAAAAAATAAACAAAAAAATTATTTACATCCTCTATATGCTGTGTTGATTATATTATAATTTTGTAGGACTGCATATATTACCAGCAGTAAACCAGAATTAATATTTCAAAAAAGTTTTGTAAAGCCGAGGGGAAAATATAAGCAAGTTTTGAAAAAATATAAAAAATAAATCATTTTTAATGAAGTCCGTGTACAGCACTATAAGCAGAACAGTTTATGTTGTTGACACTATTTTGATTTTCCCTTCTTTAATCCTCTGAATAGCATTAACATACCAGTACAAGAGTTCACGCAACAGCCAGCATGAGTATTCTTGTATATGTACGTTCTAAAATTTTTTTCAGATTAGCACGTACGTTTATGATTTGTTTCCCTGTTTATTGTGCTGTATTCTAGGTTAAATATTTGCAACTATCTGGACAGTAAATAATACACGTGGTACATAGTCACCATTATTTTGTGTCCAAAGTCTATGGGTTTCCCCATGTATTTACAGATCATTTCGAAGCTTGTGCGGTATTTTACAATGAATAGGCAATTGAATAATGAAGTTCTTTTATGCCCTAAGTCTATGATTTTTCCTTGTGTTTACAGATTGTTTCAAAGTTTGTGAGGTATTTTACAATGAATAGGTATTAAAAAAAAAATGAAAAACAGATAATTTTTAGCAACGATATTGTCAGTAAACGTAAGGTAAAAGTTTGGTCAACATGAAGGAATAAGTAAATTTACAAAAAATAATAACAAATATTACTATAATTTTAAAAATTAGGAAAAAATAAAGAAAAACTTAGAAAAAAAAGTGTAAAAACCTTTCAAAAATATGTTCCTCCCAGGGGCCATACCAGGGCAGACGGATGTTGCTAATCGAAAGGTTAATGTGAAATGTGTGCTTCAAGGAACACACCTAAGTAGTTGGAATAATTAAACCTTTCCAAATGGCTAAGAACTTAGTTTGAACTAATGGGAGTTAGAGTGATTGAATCCATTTTAAATATACAATATTGCAGCTCTATATGAATTAGAACTGGAATTGTCATTTGTACACTCATAAATTAGATGATAATAAAAAATATATTTTGTGGTTAATTAATTCTGCTGCACATACTATTTGCATCTACTCAAAAAATGTTTAGTCTGACCAATATAGGGTTTAGAGATATATATTATTTTGAAACTCATGGTACTCCTCTAGTTTTTAAAGTTTGTTTTGCCAACTCTTTTAAAATCAACTTGATTCTTACTTAACTATTAACATGTAATACCAGGTTTTATCCAAGAAGATATAAATTCATCATGTATAACTTAGAAGAAGTGGTTATTACAGTATAGATTTTGAACTTTTATTGTGTTTTGGGGTAAGTGTTAAAGAATTCTGACTCCTTTTCAGTTTTCCATAGCTCTGTTATAGGAATGGTCGATATTTTCTGTCACGGTGAATTGTCACTAATATTCGTTTGTCGCTGGTGGTACCAGTGACAAAATATGGAAAGTGATAGTTGCAGTCACTGAATGAAACGGGTATTATTGGTTGATTTGTCGCTGTCACTGGATGAAACGCCTGACATTAGTTGATTTGTTACTATCACTGGCTCCGCTCTTACCGTTTGGCTCATATCGCCGATTATCATGCAGTGTTGTTGACTGAAGGGGATAGGAGGTGGGGTTGATTGGGAAAAATGTCGCTGTCACTGGCTCTACTCATTTACGTCGTGTGTGGGTGGTCGATTTGTGTCAGGTTTCATGATAGTGAGAGTGTTGAATACAACAAACGCTATGTGGGACTCTGTAGTTTGTTTCTTAATTTTGTAAGAGTTTATTTTTAAATAAAATGAGCCTTCCTAAAAAAAAACAAAAAAACGAGGTGTGGAATCATTTCACGATTGTGGTATGCCTGCCTGTTATTGGCACATACAGAGCAGTCTCAGTATCCCTTGTCACCGGTACTACAATCCCCAGTAAAAGTCACTGTTCCAAACCTGGCGCTATCACTAAAATCAACTAGATCGACCTTCCTCAGTCTATTGCCTTTTTTCAAATTAACCATTTAATTTATTTTAAATATGTACATAGTTCCCACTTTACTGTTGCAGTGTTTACATGAATGATCTCAAGTTTGAAGAATACATATTAAAACATCGTTTAATCAACAAACATTTATACAACTTAGAATACATTACTTTTGTTAAAATGCATTTTTAGAGTATTTGTTCTCATGTATTGACTCACGTTTATTGTACTCTTTATTAATTTGCTTTATCAAAATTAAATTGGTTCTTTTGCAATTTCATGAATTTCTATTTCTGGTAACACATTTTACTATTTCTGGTATTATGTTTCTTTTACGTATCTGTAACAAACCGCTATTTAAAACTGAATCATGTGGACTGATCAGATGTTTTTAACATTTTGAACTGATTCTGTAAACAGCATAGTTTTAAACACTAATGCAAATGTCATTGCTTAACATGCAAAACATACAGGAGATAATGTTTATATGTGTTTCAGTATTCTATGAGATTTTTGATTAGGTGGGGCAGTTGAGATCTGACTTCTTAAATATTTTGGTACCCATGTAATGACAATAGGCTAGATGGAATTTTGTATTTGGTCTTTTATTGTATGACAGTGAATGAAATTACATTGTTTCTTTCAATAAATAAGGGAATTGTACATTTTTGAATGATTTGAAAACCTTTCCAATTTATAATCCTTTTGAAGTTTAGAATAACTGAGTAAATTGTTAGGTACTCCATTTTAGTACTTGTGATTAGTGGTTCATATTATTTTGTCTCATCGTTTAAAAAATATATTGTTTTTTTTTAGTTAGAGCTGAAATTTATTAGAGTTGCAGGATTTACAAAGTTAAAAGGTATTATCATTATGATTTTTGTAGAAGTAAAGAACACAACTTCTGTTTCAGTTAAATTAACATGCACACAAATATTGTTTAATTAATCTATTTGTTAAATGTATATAGTTTTTATAGAGTCTTTTTCTCTATCGAGGTCCTGGGAGCAAGATTGGAAATAAGTAATAATAATTTAGTTATATTTACTTTACCAAAATATTATTCCCTTAAGCAGCCAGTCCTTTGTCTTGGTAGAGCACTATTTTGTTTGTTAGATGTTTAATCATTGTTTAATAGATTTTAACAAGGTTAATAAAGTCTGTGTATCTTGCCAAATATGAAATTTAAAAATTAAAAATATTTAAAAAAGTTTGAAATTTTGGGCAGATAATTTAGGACAATATACTTAAAGAGACTAAGAAGCAAGTAAATACTAGCAAGAGACTTTTATTTATTTGCAAGTAAATAATTTATTTCTTTTTTTAAAGTATTGCCGTTGTACAGTTTTATGTTAGAGTGCCAGTAGATTTCCATTAAATTCTGCTTGAAATTTTGCATGTATTTTAGTACTTTTTGTTTTGATTACATTTAATTTGCACCTACATGCACGATCTTGTTGTTGGCAGTGCAAACTGTTCCATATAGCAAACGTATCAACATAGTGTGGATGCACATTAGTTTTAAGGTTATTTTAGAAGTAAATACTCATTGTTAAATAGTACAAAACTACAAACAAAAAAATGTTTTCAGGATTTGGAGCAGTTATTTGAGAGTTTTAGATCACGGAATGAAGCTAAACACTTCTTTACTCAAATTGGAGGAGTAGTCAGGTTTTTCTTAATTTTCTTCTTCATAATTATGGTGGCTGCATTCATAGCGTCTCAGTCAAAACGACATCCACCTCCTCCAACTTCTTGGCAATGGAATTAACATTTAGTTTCGCAGGAGCCATTCAACACTTCGGACACTATTCATAGGTTCCTACATTGAACTCTTGCCACATGTATTATTTCAGCAAAAAGTTAAAATTGCTGAGAGTTTTTATAGATAAAATAAATGTTTGTGAATTTATACTACAGATTTAGCTGATGGGTTATATAACTTGGAAGAAGGTTGTATTATAATATTTATTGTAATAGAGGTTGATTCTTGGTAAAATCTCATCCTAAAATATTCAATATTTGTATGATTTGAATGGTTTTTCCTCATTTAATTACCAACTGGTTCTGGTGAAACAATTATTACTAATAAGAATAAATTCTGTGAAATAGTATTATTATTCATTGTATTATTAAAGTAATTTATTGTTTATGAGGTATGGCAGTTGCATAATAAATTTTAAATATGTTAAACAAATTTTTAATTTGTTGCTCTTTCGAATACTACTTGGCTACATATAAATGCCCCATAGTTTCAATGCTTTAATTCTACATAATTACTCATTTATTTTACAATTGTTAATTGGGATTTACGTCTTATTACTTTAAAATCAGACCAGATCTTTAATGAAAAATATGCTTAGTAACTCATTTGAGTGTATTTGTATAATGTTACAACATGGTATTGTATTTTTTCAAATATTTTAAAATTTCTCTGATATATTGCCATGGCGAGTTTTAAACCAGGTCTTCATTTTTACAACCAGGACTGTCTCAACTGTTGCTATCTTGTTGTCCTCCCATGTTTACTTTCCATGATCTTTCCGCCTCGGCAAAATATAGACATAAACCCTTATCTATCATTTTTTGATCACTCCATTTTATAACTTTATCTATTCATCCTCCTATGTCCTATTGATTTACAATGAACATGCCATAAACATTTCAGTTGCCAGAAGTAAAACATTGATAAATTATTTTTGACATGTCGTGAAAGTTTTTAAGTGGAAACATACGCGCATTCTCAGCAAGGTTTTTAAGGCTCAAGAGATATTTATATTTTTATTAATTATCTTGTTGATGCTCTCTTATTTCTTCTTTACTTTTGTAATTTTTTAATTCTTAAAGTATCAGTAAGCAATCATCAGCATATACGTCTTTCAACATATATTTCTTGCTACAGTTTCCATCTTTTCATAACAGTATATTGATGTGTTTTAATGTTCATTGCTACTATAAAACTGTGAAGAGAGGTTATATCTGTTGTAACCTTATTAATAATATGGTAAACACAATTGAACTCAGACTATCTGTTTAGTTATTTAAATGTCAAACCTCTTGTAACTTAAGGTGTAAGCTTTTTTACACATAATATTTTTATGGAATAATTTGCAATACATTGTACAGATGTAAATATCAGCAAGATTTAATTTAAATTATTTGCTCCATATTTCTGGAATAATTATTTATTTGTTTGCTTCCTTAAACTTCCACATATTGTATATAAATGTGTTTCAAGTAAATGTTAATGCATGACATTATTGACGTTTAAATGCTTGTCTTGATTTCTTTAAAATCTTATTTTAATAAATTATATGTTAGTAATTCTTAGTAAATTTTCTTGGCAGTTTTTGACGATTTATTTATTTGTTTGATCTATTTATAAGAATTTTTATTTTGTTACTAGTTTTCTAAGAATGATCAGTAAAATCATACTTATGTTTTTAAAGTTTTTACAATCTTATATAATGAAATCTTTAGGTTTCTTAAAAGATATATTATTTCAAGCACTTAATCACTTTAGAGAAACATTTTTGCGTACTTTGACTGATTTATTTTAGATTCAAAGATAAAACCAATTTAATTTATGTAAACATTCAAGAAAATAATGAAGCTGTGAGCTTTACAGTAAGTACTGGCTACTTTCTCGTTCAAGTTTACATTGAACCATGTTTATATTGAGTACAGACTCAAACATTTTGCAATCTGTGAGTACAAATAACTTAATTGTAGAAATTGGGTATTTATTACAGTTCAAATTTTGCTACTGCAAAAAATTTATAGAAACAAGTTTGGATTTACATATGTTTCAAACAGTTTGCTAATTTATTTCCTGAAATCCAAGAACACTTCACAATTTTTACTATTTTTGCAGAGCTAGTTTTTAAAATAGAAGCTAAGTTAGTGCTTTATAAGTAAAGTTTTTTTGCACTTTTTGTTTTGTTTAGCAAAGGCCAGTGATTAGGCCTGGTACAGTCCAACTGTACTTTAGCATTTAGTTTTGGTAATTCATGTGAGATATTTATTATTTGTGTTTCATTGCCAATAACAATATCCAGAAATGTATTACAATTTTTGTCATAACAGTTTTTGTAAGTAAAGTGAAACCACCTTCTAATCATTGTTTTTTTCTGTTCATATGCTATTAATTTAAGAGCCTGTTTTTTGTACTATCCATTTAAGCTGGGACATTAGGTAATATGGCTATGCTGTGAAAGTTGTATTAGGTTATGTCCTAATTGTAGAGTATCGCGCGAACGAGCATTCAGCGATGGTCGGATACATCGCACGTTGATTGCGCTATCTAAATGTGTGTCCTCATACAGGTCACCCATTCGTACGACCAGACATCGTCGTACGTTCACAAGACACCATAGCGCGACCACCTCAGTTGTCGTTCTCGAAGCTGAAATGACTTCTGGGCTGCGTTTTTGTTGGGAAATGTGTATTTATCGACGATTTTTGAAGAAGAATTTCCTGAGAATAAGAGAAAGCATACTAATGAAGTATATCGAAGCCGATCTAAACTGAGGGAGTTTAATCATCTCTATCATGAGTTGCGAAGTCAAGAAGACATATTTTATCAATACACAATAATGTCAGCTACAACATTCGACTACAACTGCTGCAAGGTTGCTGGGCTAGAAGTATCACTAGATGAAGAAGATATTTCATTAGCATTGAGGTTTTGAATCTTGTTTCTCAGTCTCAGTTTTTGTACTGGGTTCAAACCTTTGAAGTAGGAAGTCAATGATTTGAGGAAACAGGTGTTTTAAACATCCTCGGCTTCACAGTGTTTCTCTTTAAAGGCGATCATTTTCTCTTGTTCAACTTGAAGCATTCTTTTCTGAAACTCTTTAAATTCTGGAGGTGTTTTCTTTATCTTTCTTCTTGCTAATGTATTCGATGACGAAGATTGTTTAAAAGTTCTGTCAGAAATATCAAGAATCACATGGCGGTGAATGGGTAGCGTCATGTTCTTGGAGGGGAGAAATAGTTACTTCACTGACTTCCTGTACGTCATTGTCTTCTGGTAATTGTACCTCATGAGCTTTGTCACCATCTTCGATGTTACCCTGATTAGGTTTCTTTTCATCGGCGGCATAGTTGTGTTGCTTAGCTCGGGGTAGCAACACGTCCGGTTAATACGCACTTCGTTTATCAATTTCTCCTCAAAATCCATATCAAATTCAAAAATAAAATATTGATAGCACGATGAAAAATAAACTGGTTTGTTTTTGAACGATAAAGAATTCTGTTGCCCGATTCATCGGTCGTAGACTGCAATCAAATCGGCCACTAACCTCAACATGCACGTTTGGTGTAGACGCGATAGACCGATGTACGCGACGTGATGTTGAAACAAACAAGTGCGCGCGATCTCCCTCATCGTGTGAACCCATCTTAGGCTCAAAGAGGACAGTTCAATACTTGTTTATTTGTTTGATGTTTTCATCGTCCGATGTAGCATCCATTGCTGAACGCTCGCTCGCACGATACTCTCCAATTAGGACATAGCCTTACTGGTGTTGTGTCAGGTACATGCTTGTAAAAGTCCTATAAAAATGTTATTACTCTGTCATCTATTGGGGTTTTTTAAAACTAAAATAAGAATATGATTTTATTTTCTATAGGGAAGTCTAGAAACTCTGTTTTTCACTGACATATCATCCGTACTTATCTGTGCGTGTCATAGATAATTCCTCTGTGAATTGTGGAACTTCAGTAGACCACAATGATGCAACCACTATACAATATTCTGTGCTACAGAAAACTAGCAAAATTGTGTGAGTTAAGAGCATAGTAAAACCAATGTCCATGACGGTCAATCATTTTTATTTCCTTTCATTTTGATTTTAACTGAAAGAGTTATTTTTACTTGCTACATCCTGAAAATTTCATCAGTTTATGGTTAATTGTTCTAGAGATGATGCATTTTCCTTTAGGGACCAAAAACTTAATTTTAATATCATATAAATACAGTCTTAAGGAAAGACAATTAACTATTTGAATTCTCACTTGAAGGGTTAATAAAATCTACGACACTAAGCTTCATACTTGCGAATTTTTTTTAGGTATTTTAAAGGATGATACATAAAATAGATGGCCATACCAACCGGCTCATACTGTATTAATAAAGGAAGGAGGCTAATTAAGTACCAAATGTCGTGACTTGTCGACAGGGACGAATATTGTTTTAAAATATTAGGATGATCCTCATAAGTAGAATCATTAAAGCTTGTAACGTTACCTTTTTATTAATTTTAAGGATACTTATGAATAACTCTAATCAACAATACAAATCAATTTAATATATACTTACTGTATTATACACTACTTTTAGTAAAGTTTCGCACAAGATAAGTGCATTGTTCAATGCTAACACAAATAAGACTAATGTTATATAAGTTTTTATCTGTAATTATCAATTTTAAAACATGAATTCCAGGAAAGAAATACGCAAACCTTTTGAATTGTATGTGTATCCTAACCTCATTTCTTCAAATTTTCAGTCTTTTCAGTGACTCATTGCATTGAAAACATTAATTTAGTGCAAAATGTGTCTCCTGAAAAAAGGAAGAATCGGAACCCCCATATTGGCCAGTAGAGAGATGCAGAGGAAGGCAGTGTGCGTATTGTCGTGATGGAGAGTCCAATTGTTGACCATGTCGGGCCGACACCGTGCGACACGTTTTTTGAGCCGAAGGAGCACTTCCTTGTAAAAGGCTGCATTCACAGTGCTTCCTTGAGGTACGAACTCGAGGACGATGCCTCGAGAGTCGAAAAACACGATTAGCATGGTTTTAACCATGGATTTCGACAGCGCACCTTTTTGGTTCGTGGTGACGAGTTCATGTGCCACTTCGCACTCTGTTCCTTACTCTCTGGATCGTACTCGAAACACCACGTTTCATCACCAGTGATAGTACTGTCCAAGGTGTCATTCTATTCGTCACTTTCCAACAACTTCACGAGAAAGTTGCACACCCAATTGCTTTTGCTCATCAGTCAAAACCTTCGGGACTATTTTCACGCACACTTTTCGCGTCCCCAGTTTTCAGTTACTATTTATTGCACATTGTAATAAGTTAAATTTAACTCCTCACTAATCTCACAGATACTAGCACGACGGTCAATGTTTAAAAATTCACTAACTCGGCTCCCGTCTTCCTCTGTTTGCGTGGTCGCAGGCCTTCTGGGTCGCTGTTCGTCTTCCAGGTCCTCTCGGCCTTCCTTGAACGCCCTATGCCATACATTTACCTCGGCCCTAGACAAAACTTGGTCCTCGTAAGCCTCTTTTAGTAACCCATGGGTTTCGGTAAAAGTTTTGTTGTGCAATACGCAAAATTTTATTGCGTAACACTGGTCCAACGATTGCTGCATTTTTGCCACTGGCAAATTGGAACAGATTGCCAAAACAGATTTCACGCACAAAGCGATGTTGCCAGCAAACTGGGAGCAGTCTCCCATGGAAGGGAAAGGTCCGAGGTACATTTTCCCCCTCTACCCGATTTTTTTGGCTGCTCGCCAGACATTGCGCGCGGAAAGTCTTATTTCTTTTCAATTTCACCCTGTATTTTTTAAACTGCAATAAATTCTATCGCTTGCAGGTATCCGGTTATATTACTTTGGTTAAAGAAAATACTTCCTAACCTAAGTTAAGCAATTAGTAATTAAAGTGTCATCCATCCATATCTAATCTTGTTTTGTATGTCCAAAATTAATATTTCAATTGTAATTTATAATATTTTGAAATTTATTACTGCTTAATAGTGTAACACCTCCTTTGGAAACATGGTAGGAATGTATCTGAAAAAATAGGCCAAATTATTTTTTTAATAAGATTTTTGTATATAAATAACAACAAATTAATTATTATATATATATATATATATATATATATATATATATATATATATATATATATATATATATATACCAATAATTCAAAATATATATTGGCGGCTTGTGGACAGTTGCTTGCAACTGCATATTGGTACTGTATATTATTTGTTTAAATATTTTATTCCCTAGAAATTTTTTTAGTTATTTTATTAGGTGAACACTAAAGTTTAAATAACATATAGGAAAGATCATAAAGTTAAAAAAAGTACCAATTTAAAATGATCTGAATTTGTCCTATACAAACATTATTTATTAGTTGGGGATAGTTTAAAAATGAAAATTTTATTCAAGCTAAGGGTTAAGTAAGATTATTTTTTCAAAGTATAATAAACATCTTATCCATCCAAGATAGAAACAGCAATAGTTAACCCATTCACTGGTGGCTTTTAAATATATGTAGGTATGTATATTTATATATTGTTTTACTGAGTAAAAGAGTAAAAATAGGAAAACTGTAATCCATTATATATGTACACGGTCTGTTTATGCACAAGTGTAAATGCTAAGAATGGTTAGGACTACAATCATTGGTAAGTGTAGGAACATTTGTTAACAATTTATTTGATTTTTTGTCTCCTCACAGGATTTTTAAAAGATTTAACTTGAAATTTAGGTTAAACATATCAGAGAGCACAGGATGAATAAGTACACTCACCCTGGAAACCTGTTAACATACGGGTTTAACAGTAAAGGGTTGAATACTCACACTATAAATGCTAACCGTAATTATTAATATAATTTAGAATCAAAATATAAGTGATATTGAATTGTTTGAGTAGAAGTTATGGAATTTGAATTATAAATTCTACAAAAGAATACCTTATTCAAAAGTTCTTACTACAAATGACTAAAAAAATTATATGTTACTATGTGTCAAGTTTAGGTTTTACGTGTGTATATGTGTGTGCATACAGTGCACGAGGTTTAACAGTGTCCCTCGCTCTGCTCTAGCATTTGACTACTAGCCTAACTGAAAACATTATACAATACATATATCGTCTCTTTTATAATCAGGTTTCCTTCTTTGCAGAAGCAGAGCAACACATTTAATCATGTCTACATTAAATTATTACAGTATTATCATTTAGTTAATTAGAGCTATTTACACTTTAAACACGACACATATGTTATCTGAAGTGTTGGGTTTTGACCCCGCACTGCAGCCCAGTTCAGTCTAGCCTTCTCAAGGTCAGAGACACGGTTATACCTCACGC
The DNA here is from genome assembly GCA_036971475.1 of Prosapia bicincta. Classification (NCBI taxonomy): domain Eukaryota; kingdom Metazoa; phylum Arthropoda; class Insecta; order Hemiptera; family Cercopidae; genus Prosapia; species Prosapia bicincta. The sequence continues at coordinate 25,948,224 of JBAIZL010000009.1, read as the reverse complement.
ACTGTACATGTGCTCACACATATACCTCTGTATGTTAGTGTGTTTGAGAAGGAGAAAGGGAAAAGGAAAATTGTAGCTATTTATGTTAATTGTAATTAATTGCATTTAAACAAAGATTTAAGTGTTGTTAATTTTTATAGATACATTTTTGGCACTATATTTGCCATAGTAATATATATAAGACTAAGTTTATTGTTACAAGTATATTCTTTTCACTGATTGTCTTTTTTATTTTATATTATGTTCCTTTTAATATTTGTATAATTTCTCTATAAATGTTTACTATACTACTATAATTATTTTGTGTTGGATGTCTATACATATATAACATTTAAAATATTGCATTTAAAACACTTTGAGATAACTGTGTGGAAAAGTAAAATAAGATTTTTATACTATATGTTATAACAATTGTTAGACCCTTTTTTATTTTTAAAATCAATGTTTAATATTTCAACTTTTGCCAAATATATGCAAATAAATTTTCTTCAATATTCAATAAACCCCTGAATTCAAATCATACTATTTTTAAAATCCACTAATTTATAAAGTCAAATAGAATCAAATATCAAATTCGAAGAACATTTTTATAAACTTAATTGTTTAGTACAATAAAAATTGTTAGGCCTACTTGATAAAATCAAATGGTCTCTTTTGATATAAATACAAACTTCTTTTCAAAGACATGGTGTTCTATCGTTGCCTAGTTGATATGAGATTTACTGGGATTCAGGAAGTCCAGTGTAACAAAGGACATATTCATGTAATTCAGTTGCGTCATTTAATATATCCTGAGACAACTTTGTTATTTCAGTTATCTTCACTTATATCTTTGTTTTCTTCAGTAACACGTTAAAATTGAAAATCTTATTCTGAGCAATAAGGAGCAATTCACAGAACCTCGGTTTTGTCTTCATTATCAGCCAGTTCTTAGATAATTAACTGCAAAGTGCCAAAACGTAAATATCAAGCAAAATATCTGCAGTAATAATACATGTAGAATACTTCTAAATTCATCCATGATTGATCAAAGACCTTTTAAAGATACCTTTTTTGTTTTAACTAACAACATTTCTTGGTATCATCCAGTTTTTTTTAACAGAGAAAAATGAGACATCAGTAAATATTCAATAGATTGTTCACGTCCTATCTGAACCAAATATTTTTATATTTTGGTACTTGGACGAAAAACTTCTAGAAATTATTAATTTGACAGTGCTAGAGCTAAAGTTCTTACAGAGATTCAATAAGTTATGAGGCTATTTTGGAGTAAATAACTTTATTAATTTATAGACTTATGGCTAGTATTATTTATACACTTAACATTTATAAAAGCTTCCTAACATTGCTTTAATTAGATTTAATAATAACTATTGAGATTGGTTAAGTTTTCATCTCTTCACTGTATTACAAAAACTATCTGAATTCATATGCATAGGTATTTAACAAATCCTTTATATATTGACGTGCTGCTTCTAGCAATTTTGCATATTTTCTAGCCGTTTTACACTATAAAGTTTTAGGACATATGAAAAAGGGTGGCGGTTGAATCTGCTCAGATGTGAAAGAACTCATAAACTTTTCTAGCTGTATGTCATAAATCACTGGGTAATTGTTACAATAGCAATAGGTTTAATTTAGCTGCACCTGGTTTGAAGTTAAGAATGGTGAAGATGATAATATTATGAAAAGAATGGTGTTTAACAGGTAGAGTAAGTGCTTGTCAGAACACCTGTACCCAATTTTTACTTATTAAAATTGTGGTTAGTAAAAAATCTCATAATTTGAACATGTCTAGATTTTGATTAGTTTAAATTAATGACTATACTAATTGTTTTTAAATAAAATCATTAGTGTATTTTTTTTTTAAGTAAAAATTTGGTCAATATATCTTATTAAAAAAAAAACAAACAAGGGTTGATTTTAAATAAAATAAATTAAATAATTGATTTGTATATGCTACTTCCAAATTTGTAGTGGCATATGCAAAATACGTAACTTTTTCCATTAAACGGTTTACATTAATGTAGAATTTAAGCAAAACCAATAAAATAGTTTGAATTCTAAATTCAAGCAAGTGTTTGTCAATTCTGCATTTATTTTAATTTAAGTAACATTGTTGTGTATAATATTATAAGAAAAAATTCAGGAATTGAGACATTCCAAGGAGCAACAAGTTTAAATATATATTGATATTTATCATTGTTTAATTTTGTTTTTTATTTCTTTATATTTTTATATGTTTAATATGCGTTTTTTATATTTTTGCAATTTAGGTGCTGTTCTTTGTCTGTGATCTATTAACTATTTATTAATTTATTGTTTTTAGTTTAGAAAATATTTGTTATTGGGTTTATTTAATAATACTATGGCTCTATTATCCTTGCATAGTAATAGAATAATTTGTAAAAATATATTATATTTGATTTTTTTATATTTTATATATACAATATTTTCCATGAATTTGAGTTTTGTTTTAATTCACCAATCTTTGAAATTAACGAATGCTTAACTTTGACTAAGCGGTTCTTTTTAAATTTTACTTTCTATGATTTCAGTAATTTCATTACTGAAAAGTTGCTAATTTTTATTGAGACTGTAAAATCAAAATTCTTGGTAATAACATTCTTAAGAGGAAATTTTATTTTATAGAAAAGCATTACAAATAATTATTCTTTTAAAATTCTTTAAAACACAATAAGGAACTAAAACAACACACAGTTGCACATGCCTAGGATACAACAGTGTAAATAAAATTTTTAAAATAACATGATTTTATTACGTTTTTCAACTGATACATTATACATTAGTGAAAATTAATATCTTTAAACTGAAAACATTAAAAATTTAAACTGTTAAACTGAAAATGTTAGTATCAAACATATGTCACTCTTCGCAATTGTCTAATTGGTTGCAAAATGTGTCCATTACTCCATACATCATATCCAACGGGATGTTGTTAATCTCTCTCATGGCATCGTTCTTAGGTTATTGTGGTCTCACCTCAAAACCCTTGGATTTTAATTAACTAAAGAGGAAAATTCAAAAGCTGTCAAGTCTAAGAAATGAGCATGTTATCACTGGACCTGCTTGTCAGACCACCAGAAAATCTATAGAAACATTTGTATTGTGTCTAGAAGCACCGTCTTGTTGGAGCAATGTGTCTTTTATCATGTATTCACCATGTTCAGAGGTTATTGCCACCGTGTTCTTGTTTTGGTAAAATGGTAAAAGTCCTTAAGGGCCAATTATCCTTAAAGATGACTTTGCAAATTGGAAATTCACGGAATGCAATTGTTTTATGAATGAATAAGTTCCTTATGATGAATGTGTGTGTTATTTTCCAACCAGTACCAGAATTTCTGTTTAATAATAAATTTATTAAAGTGGAACTGCGTTTGTCTCAGCCATATGATATGAACACATTCTTCATTTTGCTATACGATATTTCTTAACAAATGTTTACTCTGCTGTTAAAACTTGATCTTTAACAGCTTGGACAATATGTAACTTGTGTGGATAGTAGTGAAGGTCTTCATGTAAAATGCTTCTCTTGGTCAGATCACTAAGACTAAATTCTGTGTGGTGTTATGATTTTTTCGGACTTCTCACTAAAGCTTCACTGGAACTACCAGTGTTGTTGAAATTTCTAGCCCAAAGACTAATAACTGTAGCAGAAGTTAAAGGATTATAAGGGGACAAATCGAATATCCTATCTAGGTGCAATGAACACCAACAACATTATTAGCGGCTTTAAATCATGCTGATCAGTCGTTCGACAGATCATGACTGTTAAAAATAAACACACTATGAAATATGTGTCTTATTTAGAATAGCACTAACTTCGATTTATAGTGAAGTCCTTTTTTGATTTCAAAATTGTCACTGTCATTATAAATTAATTTAAGTTCTGGTCCATGCAAAAGTATGTATTTTATGGTCTAAAAGTTTACACTAGAAGCTTAGGTTTAAAATTGAGTCCAACTCCCACAAGCTAGTATATAAGGCCATATACATTTTTTAAAGGTTTTTAAATTCAAATAAACAGTGAACATTGGTAATTAAATACCATGTATTGGTCTTTTTTAGAAATTATTTATACTTTTAGAGGTTTAAGTGGATACATTTTATTGATTAATTGTTTATAAAATAATAATTAGCGAATTTCCACTTTATTGCCTAAAATTTGCAGAACTGTGGCTATATCAGTAAAATTATAACAATTGTCACACAAAGTATTATAGCTTAGTATTTAGCCATGTTCATTATTTCTTGTTGCTCTCTTTCATAAGATGTTTTAAAACATTACTCATCCTTATAAGTTTTTATTATATTTTAGATTACGTTGAATATTTTAACTAAACACTAAATTTTATATATTTGAAATTTAAAAGGTTTTTTGGAAGTAGTAATTTGTGTCGGTCTTTAACACATTAATTTTTTATATAAGGTTATCAAGCTTTTTACATTAATAATGCTATCAAAATAAAATTTTCAAGTTTTTACAGACTATTTTCAAATTAAAATCATTTGTAACATAAAGTTATACTATTGAATTAGTTAGAGCTTAGCTAGTGTGAATAATTCACAACGGTAAATATTAAAATAGTTTTAAAATCTAAAAATCTCACTACACACTAGTTTATTAATATATTCACACTAGTTTCAATGATGCTGTCTTCGTCAGTAGCTGGCTACCGAGTTCTTATAAAGTTATACCTTTAATATATTTTTAAAAATTATGTTGTGGCACAATCCAAAATTATGGAAGTTCTTATTATATATAAAAGGTTTAATAATTAATTCATAAATTAGATATTTACATATTCTTCAAAATATTAACCGAAATGTAGTCCTGGCTGGTGCAAAACATTTACTAACAGAAACACCTAATATTCATATTGCTTAGTGGATTGTTTATGTATTTTTTATAGTGATTGATGTTATTGTTTTAAAATTTTGAAATATGGTATAACCTAGGATCGCTCTCGCTATGAAAACTCCCACGATTACTTGCGCCTTTAAGGCAAATCTAACAATCGTAATAATTGTTATTATGTGTTTTAAATTATAAATTTCAATTGTATGGATTATATTGAGCTTTAAACTTCTTCATTGATTAAAAATGATCTATTAAATATATATGTATGGCATATTTATATGCAAAATTACAGATAGAGAAACTAGAGTATTAATAGTTATGCAATTACCCACATCATGAGGTTGCTCCTAACACAGCACTCGCGTGATCGCTCATATATGTTGGCACTCCCTAACATGGACGACGCCTGCCACTTTTCTCACCTCTGGTTATCCTCTCAATCGCTCTATCTACTCGAAATTTGGATAGTCTGGCCAACATCCTCAAGAAAGCATATTAGAAGCTCAGTCGCATACAATGAAAAGATAAAATAATTCCTTCAGAGCAACTCAAACTGTTAGATTCAGTCTAATAGCGAGAGCATTCCCGGATTAAAGAATACCTTGTTTATCGCTGGAGTCGTGTTCCTTGGACATTCAACACTAAACTAAACAGGGTGAACGAATATATTATTTTATAAGTTATAACATGCACTCCATAATTACAAACAGTACTGTAATATGTTTCTTAATTGTCGTTTTTCTTATAATTGAGTTTAAATAATTATTATTAAATATTAATTATCTAGATTGGTTAACTTCAGTAGGTGTCAAATTCGTTATTATTTTTGCAGGTGCAAAATTTATTCAATTACTTATTACTTAATTACTTCTCAGAATTTTTTGAATTGGATGGAGATTTCGAATTTTTTTAAATTTTAGACTGCTAAATTTAATGAACAGAAACCAAATAATTAATTTTATATTAAAATTGATACTTTTCCATTGCTCCAACATTTGACCTTTTTGAAACTGACATTTAGTAAACTTAAAGGAAATAGATAGTCACTACTCTTGTAGTCACCTACTCAAAAAGACTGAGCCTGGATGTCTTATTAACATGATTACAGATGACAGAGTATGTAGCCTATATAATTGTGATAATAAAAATCATAGACAGGATGTTTATCTACATATAACAGTGACAGAGGGTAACAAAAAGCTGACTGCCATTCTCTGGTCTCCTAAAATGGAAGAGCATGTTTTATTTCCAGTTTTGGTCGACTACTATCGTCCATCGGTAAACCAACAATGGCCTTGAAGGCAAATTGTAGAAGCATTATAGTGAATTATCGCTAAACAGGAAAGCCTTACTATATAGTGAGGTTTACTGTAAGGTTAGGTGTTGGCCTACAGAAAAAATGAACAGTTATAAATAGTATCGGTTTGTATAAATGCAATGTATTTTAGAAATAATATAAAAAGTGAATAAGCCTTGAATACTCATATTTAGTAAAAAAACTTTTTTATTGGATTATTTAAGTACTGTTACTAGATATGCTAAATATGATAATGCTAAACAGAATTATTAAACATGAAATATAAATCAAAAGTCACTCAAAAGTAACAAATAGAACCACTTGAGAAATATGCTCTGAAAGATTATTAATAATTAATCTTATGAAATGGAAATTTAGTTTCTAAAAGGAATGTAAATCTTACTAGTAAGACAACTTCGGGCATCCTAAAGGTGACTAATTTCGTAATGTTAATACAAGCTCGAATGTTAAAAAAGTAGTCTTAAACATGTTTTTTTATAAAACTTTTAAATTGGAGTTTGTATTGGTTTTTTGTTTATTAATTAGTAAGAGTTGAGATAACGCATAGCTATTCAGTGTGAAGAAATCGTCTTTGGGATTAATATATTAAACAAAATAAAATAAAGTGGAAATTCGATATTTTATCAGAATTGTATTTTAGATTAACAAATTCTGTAATAAACATATTTCTCCAAGTTAAAGTAAACCATTGATCGTTTTATTTATGAGAAATTATAATTGACAGGTTAGTTTTGAAATGACAAGGTTTCACTGTAATAAATATCTTCTCACTTGTTTATTTACATTGTATTTAATATCTTTAAGGTTTTATATTTTCAAAACTTAAAATCAAGATGTTATACTTTATTGTAGTATAGAAAGAAAGTTTAATTTATTTTCAGAGCCATGTTAATATAAAGTGCATTGCATCAATATAGTCTTTTTATCAGGTTAATAAACTTTCAAAAACTGTATAATCCATAAGATATTGTTTATTACAGACATATGTAAATAATATTACTGCTTCCTGTTATACTATAATTATTTAAAATGGGTTTTTGTGGTTATACTGTGATATTTATATACAATAAATGTATGTTATAGTGTTGTAAAACATTATTTAATTGGTTACCTATAGTTACCTATAGTGCTTGAAAATTTTCTCTTAAATAGGCAGAATGGATTTCTAAATAAATCAACCATTTGACCTTTCGGCACACTGTGTATTCAAAAGCCCTAACCCTTGGTAGATTGCTCTAAGTTGGCTATAGTTATTAATTCATTTAACACAAATAATTAATTCCTGTTGTAGAAGTTTTGTTTTTGATACTGGCATTCTCAATTTCTTGGTTCAAGGACCCAAATCCATTTTTTATATTCAATGTTGTGTTTTTATAAATCTAGTGTTATATTGTAATTGTTAAATGGTGTGCATTTTTTATTTTTCTTAAACCCAATGCCTAATTTTTTTAGCATTCTGGTTGGTTATGGAAATCAAATTATGGGTACTTTTTATTTGTTTAACTACATGTTTTGATGACTCCATTATTCCAGGCTCACATTGCGCCTTGCAGGTTTCAGATATCACATCTATATCATTTGAAGCTTAGACTGAGAGATAAGCGATATTACACAGGCAGTATAATAAAAAGAAAAAATTTTATTCAGATGATTTTTCCTTGTTACTATAGAGATTTCCGAACCTCTTCTGTAAAATTTTAGTAGTCGGCTTTTGATAACTCATGTGATTCTTGTTTCTCTTTTGCAATATGTCTTGCTTCCTAGGATATTTTTTTCTTTACCCTAGGATGTGTAAAGGTAAAAAAGGCAGATATTTCTTGACTTTCTTGTCAACACAGTATTTTCACACACAAACCCATAATCTTTGCTTTCCATAACAATTTTGTTGATCAAATTTCTATAAGAAATATTTGGAGAAAGTCTAATTCTTTAGGTTCAGATGGTAAAACAAGTTTGTTAGAAATGCCTGATTTATTTGTGTCAAAATCATGCAACGATCTGTAAACACGAGAGACAGGCCATAAACTTTGGTGTAAATGCTACTCTGTGTAGCATTTACTGTCCAGATAATATCAAATATTGAACCTACAGTGCAGTATAATAGACAGAAAACAAAATCATAAACATAAGGCAATGCTAATCAGAGAGAAATGATAGAATGCTCATATACGGGAATTTTCCCGCTGACAGTTGCGCGATCTCACATATTGCTAAGCGAATGCTAGTCAAAGGGTTAAATATGTAATATTCCAATGTGATTTTGTTAAGTTTTTCCCAAAACCTAGCATTTCAAAACATTTAGATATTTCTCATATTACCAAATGGTCCTTGGGATTTTATGCTTACATTTCTTCCCTTATTATAAATTGGGATAATCGAGCTTTTAACAAGGTGCTACTTACATCATTTTGTACCATATAAGGATCTTGAGGTGGTTTTTTCACGATGCTTTTCTAAATGTTTTGCATGTCAAAATGTTTTAGCGGCTACTAAACCGTAAATCTTGATGATTTACTTCATCAGCTTAATTTTGAATTAACAAAATTTGTATTTGTCTCATTTTATTTGTTAGTTTACCTAGTGTTGCGTATTCTAAGAAACCACTCAAACATCTCACACTCTGGGATCGGTCTATCAGTTTCCTTTCTTATCGTTTAGGCATATTCTTATCGTCAAGTCATATGGGTTGATCAAGGTGTGAAACTGTTTTCTTCACATTAATTGCAAATATGTTTAGCACATTGACATCAATACACCATGGTTCAGTTATATTTAGGTGTTGAGGTTTTTTAGACTCCTATTAAGTACATTAATCATGAAAATGCAGGTATAATCAGTGTCTTTACTGTCCTGTTCACAGGTGTAACTTATATGCATAATTTGAAACTGTTTGAATGTGTGATATGTAAACAGTACAATGTTTGAGGTAATATTGTCTGGAAAATTCTTCCGACAGCAGAAATCATTTTTGTGATCCACGAATTCATACATATAGAGGAAAGGTTATTTACATAATTTGTCTTTGGGCTTTTGGTTTAGGTGTTTTTTTATAATTCCATTTAGTCTTGTCGTTTTCAGTATAAAAATAGAGAAACAAATGGATCTACCTGTGTTATTGGAAATGCAGGAAATGAAGTAGTCTTGAGATCTAGTTCAACTAGCATTCCTCAACTATCTGAATTGACTGACTTCCATTTCGGTGGCATGCACACTGAGTTTGGAATGATTATCTGAGTCACAATTATTTACTTCAATGTCACTCTTATTCAGGCAACTTGAAACAGCATGATTCTTATTTGATTTTTCCATTTAAATGACAAAATAAACAGATTTACAGAAATGATATACCTAAATGGATGTACGTCTATACTGATCTTACCACTGACACCCATGTAAAATAACATGGGGCATCTACCCTACCATATTTCCCCCTCCCTACTCTATCTACCTGAAACTACCATAGGGCAAAGCCTACAGTTTTAACCCTTTGCACGCGTATAACGTGATTTCTCGTAAGGCTGAAATCTTTGCTAGCGAGTATCACAGGAAATCTTGTATTTACAATATTTTGTTTATGGAAGTCCTAGTTGTTTGTGTAAAGTCCATTACAATGTGTGACAATGTTTGGTGTAAATAAACTCCTCTGCTATGTTTATTGTTCACGGCCACGTGCTACCGATTCACATTCTGTTGTTTTAACCACCAGGCGCTATTACATGGTCTATGCATGTGCATATGACGGGTATTCTCGGCAATTGTCGTATTTTGTGTTGAAATTGTAAATGCTATAGTTGTTTACTGTTTACGTGAGTGACCTTTGTTTGTACTGTAAGAATAATTTATTGTTTATGATTTCGTGAATAATAATTTTAGTTACTTTAATTTTATTTTAAATGGATTTATTGATATCTTGAATTACCTAGTGTAAAAATATAAAAAATTATAAAAATAACTAGTTTATAATTTTTTTGGGTCAAATTTATCTTTAGGAACTCAGAATTAAATAGAACTTTGAACATTTCGCAAAAAAGTTTTTTTTTATCTAATAGCACGTAATCTGTTACTTGCCCTTTATATGTCCCGCGTGCTAAGGGTTAATATAGCATAGATTCTGATTAATGTAAAACACTTTCTTTTACATAAAACGGTAAAAATGTTAGATCTAATCTCATACCAAAAAACTCCCATGTTACCTTAATCCAACACAGTGAAATATCACAAGAATGTTGCTGTTCAAATTTTCAAGTAATTGATGTTTTAAACAAATACTGTTTAGACTTAACACATAACACTGTCTTTTGGTTTAAAATTTATTAAACAATTTTTTTTAGTGATTGTATGTTTAGAGTTTTCTCTTATGCTTTTTTGCAAATTGACAACATTCTCAAAAAATTATAGTAGAATCTTGAAAATCAGAGTCCCGATAATTCGAGCTTTCTTATAATTCGAGCGTATTTCTATTTTAGCCTATTGTATCTATGAGTCGGGAGTCCAAGAAATGTTTATAGCCATAAAGAAAATGAATCGGGTGTATCTAATGGAAAGGAAATAAGTCAGGCATCCAAAAAATGTTTATATCAATACCATAATTTGTTTCTTCCCTCCCCATTCTGTTCCTGTTGTTATGCTGATCCTCAGCTAGCTGTTATGTTGTGTTTAAACTGTGTCAGTTATATTTAGATGGCAGAAAGTTAATGGGGCATAAATATCTTTCTTTATTTATGCTGTAAGTTTTGACAGTCAACAAATATCCCTGCACAAATGTCTAATCTTGTGCTTGTCCTATCAGAAAATAAACTCTGTTGTAAGCAAATAAATCAATCAAACAATGAGTACACTCATGATTAGCTGACTGGTATTTATACTCCTACTACTAAACCCAAATCTTGTTCACACTGTTGCCACATTGATATGGATATGAGGGGTTTTACTAAGAGGGTTCATTTGAAGTCTTATTTTTTCTAATGCTCAGGAACTTTTTTTGTGTAATCCGAGGGGGTGTCGGTTTCATTCCCCTCGAATTATCAAGCCTCTACTGTGTTTCAATTTTCAGTAAAAAAAAAATTTCTTGTAAAATACAAAAAATTATAATGACCAAAGGTGCATACCTAAGGTATCGGATACATAATAATTTTAAGCTCAGAAACTTATGTACAAATAAGTGTAACAAATATTTTTAATTCTTTTTATTCAGCTGAGCAGAAACAACCTATTAATAATAGGTTCTATAAATACTTTAAAATAGTTTACGGTCCTAAATAGTTTTTTTTTAAAAACATGTCTCAATTACTTTCAAGCATGTGCACAGTAAATTGATATTGATTAAATATCAAAATCTTGTTGCTCAGTTCATGACGAGCTGGTTGTTAATTACTTATTACTTGCGACCATACTTTTTGTGTACTAAAGCTTGTTAAATTGTGGTACACTTGGAGGATACGTTTTCGTCTTATGACTTCTTCAGCCTCCAGGTGGCTTTCCAAGTGTAAGTTGCTTTCCACGTTTCCTCCAAGTGTAAGTTAACAACTAAACAACCTTTAGTTAATAAATGTCTGGTCGCAAGTAATAGCAAAAGTGTATTAATTTATTATAAGTGGTATTAATCATTTCTTTAAAAAAACATTTTATCCAGAATTTTACTTCTTTATAGAAAATTTCATTCTCACAAATATAAACCCTTTTCCCATTTTTTTTCTCTCGCAAGCTTACAAAAAGGTTTTTTTTTATAATTTACATTAAGATAAATATTTTCATTTAAATAAGATTGCTTCTTACTTGCATTTGTTTGAATTACAATGCAGCTTTACTCGCCTCGTACAAATGTGTAGTATTGTTTGCTCTGTCTAAACAGCTGGAAATGTTGAGTGGTGTGCTAAATAGTGGTTTATTATTTGTTGAAGTTATATTTACAAAGGAAAACAATTTTGCTTTGTTTTTGTAGATTTATTTAGTTCCAAGAATTTTGTTATTTGTAAGTTTTTTTAATCACTGTAACACTTTAATTTTATTTTAAATACTAAATATTTTGGTTAAAATTGTGAAATAGGTATAAATTAACAAGCATATATGAAATTAAAATATGTTAATTATTAATTACAATGTATTTGCTTTACTCTAGGATCTTGAAGACGTGTATATCCAGTTCAAATCTCACAATGAAAGTAAAAACATTTTCAAAGCTGCGAGGACGCCAGCTGTGTTCTTTGCTATTGCTGTGTTGTTCTACATACTGTCTGGAATATTTGGTTTGGTTGGCCTATACACCTTGGCAAATATTTGCAACATGATCATGGGCATTTCATTGCTTACACTCATCTTATGGTCTTACGTTAGGTAAATTTTTATTTTTTGTTACATAGTTTACATGCATAATTTATGGTGGGTCTGTGTTGAATTGTGTAAACATTTTCATTGTAAACGAGTAGGAAAAGTGCCAATTGAAATATGTATTTAGTGTAGGATAGAAGTGTATTTAGTGTATGAATAGAAAAAATTACTTTAAAAAAATAATGCGAAAATTACATGAAAAATAAATTTTATTATAAATGCTGGCGGGTAACTCACCACATTATCTAGTCAGGTTTGTTATACATAATTAATTGAGGAAAGATAGAACAATATGCTTGTTTTAAACTAATATAAAAACCTATTTTTACAAATTTTTATTACAAAAATAACTACTGAATATAAAATATAATTTTTGGCTGTAATTATACTTCAAAAAAATTTCTTACAAAGATAAGTAATAAACTTACATCGAATTCGATTGAATCTCCTTCAAAGTACTGTCCTTGGCTGTTAATACGCTTATCCTGATGTTGAATCCATGACGGGAAACATTTCTGGAAGGCTTCTTTCGGAAGGGTGTTTCAATGTCAGAAATGGTCTCAAAACGTTTGCCTTCAAGCATGTTTGAATTTTTAGGAAGAGCCAGAAGTCGCATGGTGCTAAATTGAGTGGATATGGGGGATGTGGACAGACAGGGACACTTTTTTCTGTACCGTACAAGATGTTAAGGTATTCCGATAGGTCTCGAATAGTCATTTGCCTGTTTGAACGAACCATTGTTTCTACTTTTTGCACATTGCTGTTTTTTTTTTAGGTTAATGGATGTCCTGAACGCTGCTTGTCTTCAACATTTCCGCTTTTAAATCGGTCATGCCGCTTGTACACAATCTTCAGAGTTAACACATTATCGCCATACACAGATTTTAACATTTTGTGAGCATCTTTGGCATTCTTTTGCAACGTCTAACAAAACAATGTTAATGCGTTGTCCATGATGCGCGACAGACATGATAAACACAACCTTACTCTAGCGGCTCTGACAGTCGACTGAAAAGCTCTAGCGTGTTGAACAGGTTGTCTAGTGACAGGGAAAACCGGGAAAACCTGGAAAAGTCAGGGAATTTTAAGATTCTGGAAAATTCAGGGAGAAGTCAGGGAAAATTTTAAAAAATCGGGAAAATATTTATTTTGATTAGAAACAAAACTAGTGGCCATTGCTCTCGAATATTTGGTATTATAAGCCAGCGGTTTAGGGGCAGGGCAGTCAGGAAATAACACTTCTTTATTTAGATGCCCATTATTTATTTGATAAGCCCAATGCTATGACTTCAGGACTTATGTCAATAAATATTAAACGTGTCGAGTTGGTACAGCTGGGAGGTTTTAGCCTGGACCGTGGCCTTGGGGTGGCAGTGGTTCTGTTATCATATGGACAGGTGGGGATAACAGATAACTCAGTCTGTTTCTGACCACACAGAACGCTGTGTAAACATTCGTAGCCAGCTATTTGTCTAGACTCGTGATAGTATGTGTTTTATTTGGTGATTATTTGTACACTGTTTATTTCAACATGGAAGGTTCCAGTTTTCATTGCCGTAGCGGGCAAGCGCGTCATGCAGATGTCGTCATTACCTCCCCTCCTTCCTTAGGATAAATATAAACTAAAAGATAAAGTGACTGAAGCAGAGATTATATGGTGCGTGAATTTAGTAATGCAACACTTCTTTACGCAATGCAGAAGGTAGTGTGCCTCTTTCTAAGGATGTTCCCTGATAGCACCATTGCACAGAACATGAGATTGGGGAAAGATAACATTTCCTATAGTGTTGTAATCGGTTTATCAAATTATATTAAAGACCTGTTACTGACATCATTAAATTCAAATTCTAACTATGTAATTGGCTTTGATGAAAGTTTAAACAAAATATCACAAAGAGCCCAAATGGATTTGAGTGTTAGGTATTGGGATGCAGAGACGGATGAAGTGAAAGCTCGATATTTTGGTTCTGTGTTCCTTACAGACACAAAAGCAAAAGAGTTACTCAATTCGTTCTTCAAAGTCTGGATTTATCCAAGATCCTTCAGATATCAATGTAAACTGGGCTTTCTATAGACATCTAAAAGAGGAAAAGTCAGGGAAAACTCAGGGAATTTCTTCAAGCTATTTTACTAGACACCCTGGAAAAGTCAGGGAAAACTCAGGGAATTTCTTCAAGCTATTTTACTAGACACCCTGTTGAAACTTGTCGCTGCCTGTCTCAACAAATTACACTAATAGGCAAATTACAACATATGAATGTAGTATCAGCAGTTGCAGCTATAATAATTTATTCACTGTATTTTTTGATCACATCTTGTATAAAAGTAGATGGCAAAAGCTCTTGTGAGTAGGCAGATTTACTACCTAAAGGTTTTGGGTTTGATTTACAATAGAAGTAAAGATTTCAAGATAATTTTACATCTTCAGATTAACTTAGCCTCTGAAAATGTCTAACACATGTCTGAGGCAATAATTAGTGGTTGAAATCTAGTGTTTGCCACATCACATTTCTTAATGAATGACCCAAATAAAATAGCCCAATCCTGCCCCTCTCCTAAACTGTTTTAATAAGAAATCATAGTTGTTATCTATGGAGGGTCTATGATCAGTTTTTTAAGACATTTTATCCATCTTTTTATCGATTCTATATTCACACATCGGGTCTCATTTGTCCTTATATTCTATATTATAGGTTTTTCCTTGGAGTTTAACTATAGATAGTAATTGTAACTATTTTTACAAGTAGATAGTTTATTATATTTTTTTAAAAACTTTAAAAATATTGCTGGATATAAGGATAGAAACATAAATAAATATTTTATAACGTATTTTGTTTTGCAGGTACAGCGGAGAACTTAGAGAAATGGGAGAACATCTTGATGAAGGGGCTAACCTAATATGGGACAATGTAGGTCTTAGAAAAATAATTTTAAAACCTTTGGTGTATTTAATTTATATTTTTAGAGACATTTTTATACGTCTTCTTGTATAGTAAGATTTTAAAAAAGTGAAGTTTAAATATTATGTAAAATGTGTTTTGAAGTTATTTTGGTTTTACAATCTAAACATCAAAAATATTATATCCACTTTTAAAAGTGAACCTAATTAAAACTTATATTTTACTACTGTTGTTTTTGTTATTATGTCTGTTGTTTATTTTTTTTGTTTTATAAATTTAATTTTTTTTATAAATTTAAAAAAGATATGAAATATCTATTTTCAATTAATTATAAAGCTTTAGGTTACAATTTGAAATAATTATAATAATGGAATATCACTATTTGATAAAAAAATAATACATATTTTCAAATGATTTAATAATTTATTACTCCTTGTTAGGAGTAATATACTTATGGTACGGGCTAAGGTTATTTGCAGAATTTATAGATTTTTGTTTACACTGTGAATGAAATAAATTTTTAGCTTAATGACAGATCACAGACCAATTCACGTTTTTACAATACTCTCTGTTTCGATTTTCTTTTCAAAAATCCTTTTCAAGAGCTCCTATTAATCTAATATTTAACCATAAATTCGTAACAATACTTTAAACATAATAAAAGCCAAATATTTCACTACTCTTAATAAATATACACATTTACAGGTCAAACTGTATTGCTGAAATAATTTCGATTATGTTTCAGTATACGGAAAAATATTTTTTTAAAGAGCCTAACTTGGAGCCATGAAAAAAGGCCTAATTGGCTAGTTAGTTGTAAAAGTTTTAAAGAGCTGATGGTTAAGGAATATAAGGCTGTTTGGTGAATTAGAAAAATATTGGAGGCCATTTGTATCAATTTAACTATAAATCTATGATATAATTACTAAGAATACAAAACAAATACAGTTTACAGCTACAAAACCATAGAAATTGCAAATGTTGACCTAAGATAAAGTCAGGTAGTTCCTACAAAGACAATGCCCAGAACAAAAATTTTATTATTTATTATTAATTTGATAAAAAATCAGAGTAATTTGAACTTCAAAACTTCTTAACTTGAGAGCCAAATTGTGAAATAAAAAAAAGTCCTAAAACAATTTGATTCCTCCAATTTATGTTCTATCTGCCTGTATCTACTTTCTCTGTTATTTCTTTTATTTATTACACTGTTGCTATTACTTGCGACCAGACTTTTTTGTTAACTAAAAAATGTTAAATTGTTAACTTACACTTAGAGGAACCGTTTTTGTCGTAAGACGAAAATGTTTCCTCCAAGTGTAAGTTAACAATTGAACAATTTTTAATTAACAAAAAGTCTAGTCACAAGTAATTGCAAAAGTGTAATAAGTAATTTACAACCAGCTCGTCATGAACAATAATAAGATTTTGATATTTCTTTTGGGATATTTTAATTTTTTGGGATAATTTTCATATTTTTTTATTGTATTGTTTTCAAATAATCACAAAATCGCTTCATATTGTGTTTTTACTTCTACCTTGAGGTACTAGTTTACGCATATCCTCTTTAACGTATGCTAATATGAAAACACTTGCCTTTAGTAGAACCCACATTTGTCTAAAAAAGGATGACCTTTTTTGAAGGTATGTCTCATTATCAAGTCAAACAATTACTCATATAGCCTGAGTTGGTGAAGGATACATGTCCTAAATCCTCATTTAAACAAATTTATTCCATTAGGTAAGTATTTAACCATTAAAATAGGTAAAAGTGTACAAAATAAATATTTAGTATAATGATACATTTTTAAAAGATAGGCAATTTGTCCTTAAATATTGCAGATGGCTTTGTTGTAATAAAAACTTTGCTGGATGAAAGCAGGAGAAACATCTTAGACAAATAGGAAAAAAAAATCATTGCAAGAATAAATACTATAGAGGAAAAAGAAAATAGCATTATACATATTTTAGACTTTAAAAAATAAGTTGAATCCTTGTAATATCATCCCTTACAACGTTTATTCAAACTATATATTTCAAAGTTTTACTCATAAGAAAACTGGTACTTGCATATTTAATGGGGACCACTATACCGCGCACTGCTGTGGTTAGGTTAGGTTATCATAAATATGCTACTATTACCTCCCTGTTCCATTATGAATCGGGTGTGGGGAAGTGCTAAATAGAGGAACAAGAGGCATCGAGGTACCGCTGGAATATATATGTGTAGATTGGGAGTGACTGCAACTAGCAGCCAATACATTCAAGTCAATTTTCGCTAACATCGCTTTTTTTGGGAGACAGAAAACAAGAACTGATCATCATAATGAAAAATAATATTTGCAGGAAGTCTAATAAAGTCTGTCCTGTATACTTAGTGTTCTTACATCTCCTGCAAAATAACCTCTAAAAAGTATTGGCCTCCGTACAATACGCAAGTACCAGAAAAACTAAACGATTATATTTTGGACTATCCTAAAATAAATTTATTACATTTAGAGAACCGAGAACATAATTTATTCTATCGCTAAACATTCCATTGAACCACAAATTAGCTTTCTTCTGTAAAATAATATATATTATTTACTATTACCAAACAAATAATTAAATGATCATAAGATATTTAAAATAACTATAGATTCTTAAGAAAAGCAAACAACAAAAGAAGAGCCATATATAGTATCATCAACTTATAAACTTAAATTCCAAAATAGAAATTAATGATACAAACTCTTATAAACAAGTATTAATACATAACAAGATAATGGAAAAAATAGGTTTAAAATAAATGAGAATGAACCAATCTATGTAATCCAACAGGTTGTAAACTTAGAGCTAGATTACTTAATGAGCAAATGCAATACATATGCAGAAAGTTCTCTAATTTTCTGGAGAGTAATGTGATACAAGTGAATATAAGAATATATAAATTGAATTTTTTGTGCTATAAAATAATTCCTGAGAACATTGAAATGTCTAAATTTAAAACAAATAAAAATGTTTTAATTTTTCAAAAATGCTAAAATAATAAAGCAAAATCTACTAGAATTAATTATTACCTTGGGCAACTGTTAACTAACTATGAGTTAACTAAACACAAAAATTAAACTCAACCACAAAGAAATTAGTTTATTTACTACAACACTTGATGTGCATTTCAGGTACTAGGTAACCATCTTCAGAAGTGCCTCTGAGTTTAATTTTTATATTTACCTTTATAATTATTTTATACAGTAGAACTCCCAACTATCCGAATCAATTAGGCCGTAGACCATTTGAAAAAACAAAAATTAAGATAAGTGAATTTTTTTGTAAATTGTCAATTTTACTGAATTGCTGCAAGTATGTTGTAAGTATGAGAAAGAAACTATATTTTTTATAGTTTTATATTTTTTGTAAGCTTTTTCACAAATAATCTAAAATCTTAACTTTTCATAAATAATCGAACCCGATTGAAAATGGTATCTTCTAATTCTTTGATTTTTGATGCCTCCATTGATTCCCTAGAAGAACATTCTTCTTCATTTTCAAGCACTGGCAGTAAGTTTAAAAGTGTACGTTTGCTCCTTCTAATGTCTGAAATTGTCGATTGTCCAACCCAATACATCTCATCCGTTTACCCATAACCTCTTTATCTGCTTATTCGATAATCAGTTTATATGCTAACAACCCTTTTTTTCCTTGGAAGCTATAGTGGTTGATGAAACCCGCTCACAAACAAAACAACAGATTGACCGAATCACAGTCACATTGATTGACTAATTAAAAAAGTGACAGTCATTGTACGAGTTATTAGGACAGGCCACCTGGCGACAAACGACAGTCAACTGTACAAAAATGCGCTAAGACTAACTCAGCATCTAAATAATGTTTTGTGCTGTGTCTACACTAGCTTCACAGAGAAAAGTTCTAAAGCACATTTAAACAGAATTGTTATTTTGGATATTGCAGTATATTTTTAGATTATTTTTTTTCCTAATTTCTGGAAAAAAAATTAATCTTTTTATTGAAAATCTGAGTGATTCAGATAGTTGCAGATAAGATATAGTTCTACTGTATCTATAATAACATATTTAACTACAAATAATAAGATAATATGTAGTGTATAGATTAATAATTAAAAGTTTGGGTTCTACAGAAACCCGTTACACTTTGTGGAACCCTTTAAGGATCAACATTTAGGGAAGAAAACCAAGTCATTGGAAAAAAATTGTTATTTTACAAAGGGGCGAAAATGACTGCAGCAAACTCCTTTGTAACAGAAAATTAGACAGAATTAATACCATAATATTTGATTTACATTAAATGTTTTTTTAATAACTTTTAGATATAAATTTATCTATATTTAGGTTCTATAACATTATTTAGAATAAAGAACAAAAATCTGTCGTGTGAGGGGTCACGTGGATTACTGTTTTAAACAATTTTGAAAAGTTTGTTTTCATATAAATTACTTAAAAAAATACTTTTTATAATATACTCTTAAGAGAGTATATGAGGCACAATTTTAGGAAAAAATATTTAAAATTATAATCCAAAATAAATATGAACAAAAGTAAAGATAACATTTTTTTCATTTATACAGGGTCTGGCAATAAAACCTCCCTAACTTTAAAAGGTAGTTACAAAACAAATAAGACATACAGAAAACATACCTTTATTGGTGAACAATGAATACTATGCCATTTTACATTACTTCGTTATACAAATTATAAATGATGTACTCCATTGTTGATACATTGACAAAGTCTTTTCTGGGAGTTCTTCATAGATTTTTTATGTCGTTTCTCTTGGAATGGCTGCCCCTTCATGGGTGATTGCCTCATAAGTGCTTGCAGATTTGTAGGATGATGTTTGTACACTTCAGCCCTTAAAAATCCCCAAAGAAAAAAAATTACAAGGCAATAAATCAGGCCACCAGGCAATGTCACCTTGCAAAAAGAGAAGACCATCATTTTGAATGCACTCTTCTTACACTCCTATCGGATAATCCCAGGGGAGCTGAATGTTTAAGTGTTGAATGCCTTTGGGATTGTTGAATGGACGCTCTCACACAGATTTATCAACTTCATACATAATATATTAAATGAGATTGTACCTGTCTTTTGCTACTATAACCCAACAGAAAAAAATAAACAAAAGTTTCAGTCATATCTGTTGCCACGCAACTCCCACAAACCGTCTCATAACACATTTAATATGGGTTGTGTGCATGCGTGTTTGTGTGTGTGTGCGTGCATGCATATATTTGGTCATTAATAAGGACTGTTACAAAAAAAAAAAATTATTTTTTTCACCACAAGTTGTTAAAAAGCCAACATCATCCTTTAGGTCTCAAAAGGTTAAGCACACTATTTTTTCTTTTCAGAAATTAAAGCTTTTACCTCTTACTTAAGAAATAGTTGACCACTAAATTAAATAGAACAGAGTAGAGTATCAAAAATATTGAGACATGATTTACTGAATAATAAATGTAACAGTGTTTGTATAAGAGAGAACTTGAACTTTTTAAAAAGAAAAGTTTTGCATAAATTTCAAGAGAGACTACCTTCCTTTAATGACATGAAATACTTTATTATAAACTGTAATTTTGATTAATAATTCATGACTAGCCCTTTAAATTCAATAAAAAATTAATTATGTTTTCAAGAGGCATAATGTACTCATTATTACAATATTTTGTTTAATTTTCAGTTTATGAAACCTGTGTACAAGACCTTTGTAGAAAAAAGTCTAGAACATGCTGCAAAAGAAGCTGCATCAATGGCAGTTGGAAATTCTACAGTGTCAAACGGCAAATTAAAGCACACGTGATAAACCTTTTTTTGTGATATATTATCATTCCCCGCCCCACTTCCATTTCCTGCCAAACTGTACAGTATCCTTGTTTTGTTTGATTATATTTGTGTGTATAAGTCAAATGTGTTGTTAAATTAGTTGTTGAACTTTTCAAACGATGAATCTACAGAAGAATATTATTGTTTTGTAAAAAATACAGTAAAACGAGTGACTAATAAAGTTAAATTGTTTTAAGTAATTTTACAGAAAGTAAAAAAAATCTTCCATTAATTGTTTTTTTTTAGTACTAGTTTTAAGTGATTTGATTCAAGATTTAAAGTATAAACGCTTATAAGTGTAATTAAAAAAATCTTCCATTTAAAAGTTTTAAATTCTTTTCTTTTATGTATTTGTGTATTTATTATCATGAAATTTAAAATTGTAAAATGAAGAAAAATATTGTCAAATTTATTTTTCAAAATTATTATCAAAACTGTCTGGCTACATTTTATGATTTATAATTTGTTATTTATTAATTGTATTGATTTTGTGTGTGGTAATTTGTACAAAAAATGGGTGGTATTTATAACTTAATTTTGGTAATTAAAATAATTGTAATATTTGTCATACATTTTACAATTCTTGTTTAAATGTATACAGTGATTTTTGTTATAATAGTAAACAGTTATCTATCATGTATAAAGTAAAGATTTTACTGTGTAAGTATTTTGTTTTGTTTGCTATTTGTTATAGAAGATTTGCTCACATTAATGTAAACTGTAAATGTGAAAAAAGATATTAATCAGCCATTGTATAATATGTTTGTCGATACACAATTATTCCACTTTTTATAATTTTGTTGTTACTACAAACTTTCTTACAAAATTGAAGTAATAAGTTTATACTATTTCTTCAACTTTCTCAAACGGTCGTTAGAAACTGAGTAAAGTAAACCAAAAGTAAGATTACTATAAAATAATACATATTTTTCTTTAAATAGTTTCCTTTATTTTTTGTTATTAATTATTTATTTGTTTTAATAATTGAATGTTTTCTGTTATGGCATTTTCTCATTTCTTCATTTCTTAGGAAGAGATTTCATTGGATGCAAACTGAAGAATGTTCAGTAGTAGGTCACCTAATAGATTGTTATGTGTATAACAGATTAATATAGCTATATTGATTCTGAGTTAGTATTACTGTTGTGCAGTTTATTCAGGAAATATGTATCATACTTTGAGAAAGCCTACTTGCTACTGCTCATGTTTTGAGTGGAGATTATCTACTATTTACGGTGGCTTTTTGTGTTTATGTTCCACTACAAACAAGCTTCTTACATTTTTGTCTGAAAAAAGTCTTGATAAATTTTTATAAAATAAAAATTGTATTTGTATAAAATACTATCTATATAAATATTTATAAAATATAGTTATTAAAGTGTAGGTGCTGAAGGAGAATTGGTACATTATAATTTTGAAACCAATGGCTTTGTGTTGTTATATCTTATTTAGATATATTTAATAATAAATATGATTATTGTAATTTGAAAAATACCAATTTTTAAAATAAAATTAAAAACAAAAATGAAAAATATTGCCATATATTTAGTTTTTAATAAATTCTAAATGTAAGCACTGTTTTGTAGTACCCTAAGCAATATTTGAGGTCTTATACTTTGACCAGATTGTTTTCAGTGAAAGTGGGGCTTACTTTGATTCTGTATCATTGTTGAGTAGGCGATTAGAGGAGGGCATAGCAGAAAAAAAACTGCAGATTGCTTAAGAGATCATTGCAAACAAACTGAGTCTTGTATTCCACCCAGGAAGGAGTTAAATTTTTTTGGTGTCCAGAAAGCTCCTGTTTTCTCAGTTTTTCCAAAAAAGAGCTCTTAAATAAATTTACCATTAAGATTTCTGACCCTCACTTAGTTGATGAAGTTCCCTTTACCACTAGTATGGAAAGCTTTCATATTATGAATGTTATACCATATCTTATCTAAATAGTATTGAAATGTGTTAAGGAGAGTCATTTGCTCTGTAAACGTTATGGATGACACACAAAATAAATACTTACAAAATTCTACAGTGTTTTTATCTACATTGATAGTTTAGGTCTAGCATTCCAAATATTTTTTAGTACTACAGAAAAGACATGTTCTCATGAATGTCTCTTTATATGAGATAAATGTGACTTGAATAAACACAATAAATATACACAACTCACAATTATAAAACTTTCATTTCAAATGCGTTTCAATGACTTATGTCATCGTCATCAATGATGCTACCACTAACATATAACTTTAACTAAAGAAAATTATATGTAAAACAAGTAACTCAAGGTTATATGTTTGTGGTAGAATCACTGATGATGATGACATAAGTCATTGAAACGCGTATGAAATTAAAGTTTTATATTTGTGAGTTGTGTATGTATATTGTGTTTATAACCTTAACTCACAAGCCAACTCTAAAATTGTTTATATTTATATCTTTATATATGTTTTATAACATTCATTTCATTTTGCACAGGTGTAAAGTCATTTAAAAATATTTATGGAGTTGCCAAATGTTACTGTTATTTAGACAAAGGCTAACATTTTATGAAACATATAAGAACTGCACCTGATAAGATTTGTTAGGAATAAAATTAAGATGTGTAAAATCTACTAAAAAAATACTCTTTGCAGTCAAAAAAGGTACTAAGGTTAACTATAACAAGAAGAAACATCTTGCTAGGTTTTAAAATAATGGAAAATTTTTCCTCAAGTTATTTTTGGTTTACTTTATTTCATTTGTGTTTTTTCTTCTTTTTTTGTTAAATACATTGCACTTGTTATCTCTTGCCAAATTTAATTTTGTATTTTAAGTTGTACATTATTTTTACTATGCTTGAAACAATATTTGAAATAGTGTCCAGTAAGGGATTGTTTAGATAGGTTTTGACACAACTAAATTAATTTGTGAATATGTTGACTCTCTATTTTCTATACATATTTAATTGACAGTAAAATTAATTAATCTTTTTTAAAGGTTGTACTGTTTATAATATTCTCTATAATAAATTTCATCATTGGCATTTCATATAAGTTAAACTATCTGTATATTTCTTGCTACAAAAAAAACCTGTGCCATTTTTATAAAGTGGAAATACTCTGTAAATATTGCATATATGTAATACTTGCTTAAAGCATATTTATAAATGCCTAGGTGCCTTATAAATGTTTTCATTCTTTGTTAAGCAAGTAGAATTTCTTCAGATAGTATAAACACTGCAAAAGTTATTGAAGTGTAAATTTGTATTTAGAAATTCTTTTTTAAATCTGTAACTAAATTCTTGTTTTAAATATAAACAAGCATATAACTGTTATTTTCACTAATTTAATTTTGTATGAGCTCAATAACTGTTCTATTACTTTTATGTAATCAAAATCTCCCCTAATTTAATATTGTTATAAATAATGTGATACAGTTGTTGCCAATTGCAAAATTTGTGTTAACTTAAAGGGATATGGTGAATAAAACTGTATTTTTATAGATGTGTGTTATTTGTCTACCTTATTCGAATTACTGAATTGTTAAAGGTCATCACATTTTGGAGTAAACAACATAGTAATAGAAAATTTACTACAATAATTTTTAAAATTAATTTTAAACCTGAATGTATTGATTGATTTTAGATAATACAACATTTCCCTGCCCTAAATAAGTATTTCACATCAATGAAGATATATACATAAATAAAATAAGTCCAATCTTTTGGTTTGGCAGAAGAACAATTTATGTTAAGAAGTACTTGTATGGTGTCTATGCAGAGGAGTGTGCTCAAATTAAGAATTGAATAGTTCACCGTCTGAAACTGAACTACAAAATAACTCTACTGATAAATATCAGAATATGATAAACAGCTCTTAATATGAAAATGTATGCTATTAATATTATCTGAAACATTTTCAGAAAGGTTTCATTATTATGAGAAAAATTTGAATTTCACTAAGAAAAAAATGTTTAAGGCATTAATATTAGAAAAAATTTTAAAAAACAAGGCTTATAGGTGTAGTAAAATCTGGTGTAATTAAGAGACAAAAAGGGCGGTCTGTTTATTGCATAACACATTAGTGCAACTGAAATTACAGCAATAATGCCATAATCTGGAAGAATGTTTTATCTAGTTTGATTAAGCCTACATTAGGAATGGTCGATACTATCTGTCATGGTGGCTTGTCACTGATGTTTGTTTTTTGTTTGTGGTACCAAAGACAAAATATGAAAAATGCCAGTTCCAGTGACAATGGATTGATCAGAGGTTGTCGCTGTTGTGAATAGGCAAAATGTTGCCATCGCAGGCTAGAAAGTGACTTTTTATTACGCCTGTTATTGGTTGATTTGTCGCAGTCACTGGCTCTACTCTCACTGCACTGATCATAGTAGAGTATTGTTGACTGAAGGGAGGATTGGTTGTCTCGGTTGCGATTGTGTCGCTATCACTGGCCCTACTCGTTTACATAGTGTGCGGGTGGACAATTTGTGACATGACAGTGATAGTGTTGAACATTCCTAGTCTACATTAGACGAGCTTTTTGTCTTAAAGAACCACTAATTTTTTATACCAGTGTTTGATGTCATTATTTATGTAAGTCAAACTATGTTCTGTTGGTTTTATCACTACCTTTCCTGGTGATTCAGTTGCATATATGCTATAATTCTATCTAGGGATACCTAAAATTTTTTTTATTTCAATTTTTATTCAAAAACTTTTTTTTTGATTCTCCATTCTTTCAAGTTATATAGGCCTACATGATATTCTCTCATAATGAATGTAGTTGACATCTTGGTCATATGGTGAAGCCTTTTAGAAATTCCATATTAATGTAATAGGCTGCACAAAGAGTTCAATCTTGATTTATGAATAGGAATTTTTGAAAGCATGACAAACATATCGGATGTAAGTAGTGATTTATTCAACATTACAAATGTGAACTTCAGTTCACAATTACAATATAACTTCAGTAATAGGCATTTCAGTTGGTATAACTTGAGAAATTGTAACTACTTTTTCTTTGGATTTTGTTTTGACATCTGTTAAGCGGTGTGGGCTAGAAACGGAGAGGAGAGTCAAGCCTGCCCGAGTGATTGAAGCAACACATAAGCAGTCACAAAGAAACGAACCAGAAATGGTTCCGATCATCTTTGTTGTTGCGTCATAAATAATATTATTTTTGTCGCCTCAAATCAGCATTTACTTTAATCTCTTAATTCATTCAAAGCAGCTAATACATAAATGACATAATCGATGATTAATTAAATTTCCCATAAATTATACCGCACAGTTATTTTAATAGTTGACAAACAAGAATCGGAATCGGCACTTTTTTAGTGGAGAATCGAGTATCAACGAATACTCGATACCATTAGAATTCACGATTTCTAAAATCGGCCCATGCCCCTAGTTCTATCAACAAGTCTCTAGATATTTAATAAAACAGAAAGGAAACAATGAAAAACCATGTGACTGAATATGCAAGAAAGTAAAAACTCGTTTAGATCTATTTTAAGTTGAACTTTTTATATTTTCCAACTAAATGTATAATAAAGGCTCGGGGCGGTATACCAATGATGATAAATTTTCAAAATACTACAACAGTGGTCAGATTATAAAGCATGGTCAGATAACATTGTTTAAGATATTTTTGTGGAGGAAGTGGTAAATTATTCAGATGCAAGACATAATAGTTACAGTGAACAAGAAAGTGATTTAGATCAATAAATCGAAGAGGAAAACCAAAAATGTTGACTTTTTATAGGAAATATAAGTTGTTGTTCACCATAGTTTTGTGTAAAAGTACAGCTTCTTGGACAAGATTGAAAAATCTTATCAAAATATTAACTGTGTTAGAAGGTGATGCTAAAAACACAGTAAGTAAATTTGTTAGTAAATTTATTGCTTTTTTTAGTTAATCTAAAATGAACGATCAGTTGATGTATTGTGTCAATCCGTACATTTCTTGTAAATGTGAGACAGAACTATTAGCCATTGTTGAGATGGCTAACATACCAGTAAGAATGAATTTTTGAACAGTGAATGTAACAAAATTGCAACAAGAAACTGCATATCCTCAAAATGGTTTTAGTTTTTATTGATATACTACTGTTCGTTCTCTTCTAAATGCATTTGTTGAAATTATAAAAACTCTCACATCCCAGTGATTAGGTTACAGATGCACAATTAGTTTCCTTATGAGGCCACTGTACTTGCACCCAATTATTTCTTAGTAAGCTAGCAAATTTGAGCAAAAATTCTTTGGTTCAATAATGCTACATCCGTATTGGAACTGTATTGAGGAAACCTACCGGACCCTACATAGTTTCTAATAGGCAATAGGGTATAGTTTGAGGCCTTATCTAAAATGAAAAAAATACAAATTAAACGTTATTCGTGTATGTGCTATGAACTTATTTTTACCACTTTATGAAGAAACAAAAAGGAAATTCCTCCACAAATTTTAGGAAATGATAAAATGAAAAACACATATGATGATGATAAAAGAGATACATGAAAAACTGATCTAAGATGATGCTTCATTAAGAAATTATCTTTCACTCTAACGGAAAGATACTCTAAAATACCCAGATTTTTTAAATACCCAGACTCCTCATAGATCTTTGAATTTTTCAAAGGGGTCATCACATGTAAAGATTTGACGAACGTCTTTGTCAACGAAATCAAGTCTAAACTCACTTCTCAGTCAGTTACGGACGCCGTGCCTATCATGAAGACTGACAATGGCAAGAATGTTGCAACACTGTCTTTCATTCTTATATTTGGCAAACCGGAGATTCCCGAATTCATATATGGAGGTTACTCTTTGGATTACCTTCATTAAGACCATATGTGGCTAAACCAAAGCTTCAAGTGTCAGCAGTTTGTTCACATTAGTTCCACCTGTTCGAAAACAGGGTGTATACAGCTAATGTAGAGTTCAAGGCCATGATAAAGGAATTGCATTAATGCTCCAAAGTTGGGCTAACTTGAATGAAGAGCCAGAGACATCATTTAACTGTCCTAACTTTAAAGAAGAGAAGGCAATCCTTGTCATTATGGCTAAGGAGAGTATATCATTTTAAGAGACAAGGAAAATTTATAGATGTGCTGAATCAAAGGTGGATGGTAAAACCTAGCACTACTGTGACCGCTACACAGTCGTTCTGTTTGAATTGTGCTGTTTTGTTGGGCAAAAAATAGAAATTCTTACTGAGCAAGTAACTCGCCTTCTTTCGTTGGTCACTAATGCCCTGTCTTTAGATTTGGTAAGACCTGTAAACACCTCACGTGATTTGCTTCCTTTACCGACCTCTTGCGCTAGAAGGCTTGATGGACAAAGTAGGTCAATGACTGACACTTGCAGTTTGACTAAAAAAAAATCGTCATCCTGTACTAATGGTTTTGCGTCTGCGGTCTTAATGCAGAAATATGACAAGAGAGTTGAACAAGCCAAATAGGCACTGACTATCAGGTGCCAAAAAACTTAAAATCAAAGGAGGGCATGGTAAAACTACCCCTAATAAAGCAAAATTCTCCTCAGATTCCATCCCCAAGTGGGTGGATATAGAGTCTAAGGATTCAAAACGTGAGATGTCTGAGATGGTATCAGGTAAGAAAAGAGAAAGCGCCAATGGGTGTCAAGTAAATCCTTTGCTAAGGTGATAAATGTCATCGCTTAAACTAAATGGCATTAGAAGTCACATAGAAGACCTAAAGGTACTCGTGCGAGATGAGTACCCAATGTTTGTATGTCTACTATAGCCATCCTAGCTTGTGACTGTATTGATATCTCCAGACTTAATAAACTTCTTATAAGTAGTAACCATTCAAACAGCTGCTCCATATAAGTTTACAATGTATTGTGTCTACTTGCCACCACATGACAATATTCAACACAGTGGCTTAATGAACTTAGTAAGTGAGTATTAGTAATCGTTCTTATTAGTAGAAGATTTTAATGGTCACCATTCGGCTTGAGGATACCCGACTAGCAACTCTCAAGGACAACTTGTGGAGAGTATAAGAATGGAACTGGATTTATGTCAGTTAAATTATGGCTTGCCTACTCATTAAGCAGCGTCTATTGGTAGATAAACAGCTGTTAACTTATTGATCTGCAGCCTTTGTATTGGCTACTTTATGCAATAGGTCGATACTTAAGGACATGTGTGGTAGCGACCATGTACCTGTTAAGATCACTTTATATGACTCCTCTTTTTGTTAAGCTTGACATCCCCATTGGATTTTGGGAAAAGCCAACTGGGACACCTTTTGGATTATTGTGTATCACTAGACATGGATTATATGACAATTGATGAAATAATGAATACAATCACATAGACCATTTTGAATGCCGTTGAATCCACGCTGTCCAACTGTGCAATGGTGGAACGATGAATGATCGGAAATCCTCCATTTACGATTTAAACCTTAAGAGATTTAAGGAGATTTAAATGACAACCAACTATGAAAACCTTCACGAATATAAAAATCTCCGCCCGAAAGCGCAGAAAATATTTAAGTTCGGTAGAATAAATTCTTGGTCACAGTACATTAGTTCAATTAACCGAACAACTCCGTCAGCCACTGTATGGAAAAATTAAGATCAGAGTTTGGTATTCCCATTCCGTTGCCATACATTGCGCTGAAGAGTCCGAAGGGAAGAATAATTTTACAAATAGCTCTATGAATTAATATTCTCTGTGAATTAATATTGACGAACAGTGCTGATATTGCTATTGTAACTGGAGCGTCATTTTCAAACTTCACTTCTACTGCAATATATAATAGCAAATTCCAATCGAGATCTTTATATTTTAATTTATCTGCTTCAAAGACCCAGTGTGTATCGTTTAGTCATCATAAGCATCACCAGGAGCCTATCCTTTATCTTGATGGGATTCAGCCTGACAGTATTTGATTTTTGGACCTTTAATTTGATAAAAGACTTTTATGTACTTTACATGTGCGTGATTTGAAGATGAAATGAAACAAGTTATTGGATATTCTAAAAGTCTTTAGTGGTATGAAATAGGAAGCAGACATAACTACGATGCTATGACCCTATCGTGCGGTCATTAGATCCCCCATAGATTATGGTTGTCTAGCATATTCCCCATCACGACCTACAGATCTGAAAAGTCTAGATACAACTCACCAATCTGGACAAAGATTGTAACAACCTAGATCATACTCACATTCAGGAAACTGTTAATTCCTGAACTAATAAAACTAGGCTATCAAAGACTCAATGTAAGCTCAAATGCACCTAGCCCCAGGCGATGTTTTGAATGCCACCGTTTTAGCAATGCTAATGTTAAAACCAGGTAGTGTGGTGTTGAAGACCATGCTGATAAGATGATAAGATTATGTAAATGCTCCAAATTGAGCCCTATCTGTTTGCAATCATCCAGTATGATCTTTTAATTGTAGGCTACTCATTTCAAAAAGGAGAAGTTTATCTGAAACATCATGGGTAAAAACAGTTCCATTTTCTTAGCCTAAGAATATTTTTTTTAAACTTATCAACCAAAAATCAAAATGATAAATGTGGAAATGTATAAAATTTTATTTTGAAAATGAACTAATAGAAATACTCTCCAGTTACAAAACAAGAGAACTAGATGAAATTCAGAATCTTTTTGTAAAAAGAAAATTTGAAAAGAAACTAAGTTTAGTTGTCAAAGGGTAGGTTATCTTTAGATGAGTTGTGAATTTGATATTGAACCTTAAACTCCCATAAATAATGGAGATAGAAGAAAGTTTCACTAAGTTTATAACTTAGCGAAGAGTTAAAATAATTGACCTAGTTAGAATTATATTTAAGCTAACTCTGTATAATTTCCGCAGTTAGTGAAATTTCAAGTCTGAATGTTCTTTACGTTTTACTTATTATGTAATTATTTAAGGGATTGGTGTAATTATTTAAGAAATAAATCAACCCAAGTTTGTATTATTGGTAGAATTATTAATTATGATTTTTTTTCAATTGTTTTGATTTGTACAAATTATCTCTTTGTGGTGAAGAAATCTTATATTGTGCCTATCATAAACATACATGTTTGGCTTCCTTTCCTGAGTAGGTATCAGATTAAAATGTAAATGGTTGGTGTTATTTTTATATTATTGAAATCACATAAAATTCAACATCCATTATAAGAGATAATTTCTATTGACTAATGATATCAAGTTGTTTTTTAAATTAAGCTCTTGACTGAAAACAGTTCTATGGTAATTCTGTGATAGAAGTTATTAGATAAATCTATAACTACTAGTACCATATGTGGTACATTTTTCAATAATTATTTAACAACTTTCTGCTTAAGTCAGGAAACTCCAAGTAGTACCAATGCACTCTGCTAGGTAGCAGGAGCATGCAGAGCTGCTTGTATTCATGATATATTTTGTTTCACTGGTTCTGTAGCATTTCAAACATGGCGGACGACCGATTTGGCTCACTGCCTGTGTCTTCTAGAAGACACAATATTATTGGAGAATAATTTTAAATGTAGTTTATTTTAGCTAGAAAAAAAATACAATACTCTTCAAAACCCATAGATAAAGATATACTAATTAGACTTAAAATATTTTGATTTTATAATAACTTTATGATGTATGAAGTACATATGTACTTCATATGGTACAAAGTGACTCAGCCCATCTTAGGATTTTACATGTAACTTTTTGAACTTGACTAAACAAGTTTTCTGTGTTAATTAAAAATAACATAACACTCAAATCTGATAAAGTTATCTACTATTTAACTCAATTTAGTTCTATTATTGCCATATCATTATATTTAATAAAATACTAATAAAAAATGCTTGTACATCTCTACTAAGAAATCCATACTATTTTTTCTTTCAGATGTTTGCAAGAACTTTGTGATAGAGACAACTTTGGCGATGTTTCTAACATAGAAGATCTGTCAGATGATGACAATGAAGATCAATCTTACTTAACAATTACGCCTAGGATCAACATATTCCAAAATGTAGAGGATGAAGACCAAGAAAATGTTGACGAAGCACCACTAGTCCAGAATGAGGAGCTTACCGGTACTGCAAATTGGTACCATCAAGGTATTTTTGAACCACTGCCTCCGGCTCCTGGTTACAAACCAATTGAAGGTATGGAAAAAAATACGGACCCTATTATTTTAAAGGTACATACCAGATACTCTGATGGAATCCAACACAGAAGCAACACGAATGCAAATTTTGTCTGATACTGGAAAGGAGATCCGCCTTACCAAATTTGAAATGGTAAAATTTCTTGGCATAACTATAAAAATGTCCTATTTGAGATACCCTATAATAAAAATGTACTGGGCAGGTCCAACCCCGGTTCCAAGCATTGCGAATGCAATGCCGCAAAACCGATATTTATTGATACGTAGCCACTTGCGGGTAAGAGACTATCAAAACGTAAATAGTGAAAAAAAATAACAAATATTGGAAAGTGTTGCAATTACTCCAGTGTATTAGAGACGCATGTCTTGAAAATGATCGGCCTATGAACGTGTCAATAGACGAACAAATGATTCCTTTCTGGGGGCACACACAAATGCGTCAGGGAGTAAAAGGAAAACCCAACCCTTGCGGCTTAAACAACTTTGTTGCTTGTGCTCCAGATGGTTTACCCCTGGACTTCTTCCTCTACGAGGGTAAGGGGGACTCAATTTTACCTAACAATGACCTCCATTACCCTGATCCTAGACATTGGTGGAAAAGTTATTGTCCGCCTAACTAGAAATTTACCCCAGGGCATATCTATATTCATGGACAGATATTTCACCTCTATATCTTTGCTAGATGAGCTACATCTAAATGGATTTCAGGGCACAGGAACCCTAAGATTAGATCGTGTACCTCCAAATACGTCGCTATACACCGATGGCGAAATGCGTGCTGGAGGTAGAGGTTTTCTAAATCAAACTGTCAGAGACGATGGTCAGATAGCCGTCGTTAAATGGTTTGATAACAAACCTGTTACTTTGGCATCAAGTATATTTGGAATTGAACCAAAAGACAAATGTAGGAGATGGTGCAGAAAAGAAAAAAGATACATTGAAGTTGATCGACCAATTATTATCATGAGAAGATGGGTGGCGTGGACCTCTTAGACAGGTTTATTGCCTATTACAGGATTTCTGCTAAAACTCGAAAGTGGACAGTTAGGCTTTTATTCCATATGATAGACTTTGTCATTGCAGCAGGATGGGTGATGAGAAGAAGAGCAGATGAAGCTGACGGAACGCCCAAGGGAGGCCGCTTAGACTTGCTAGATTACAAAAGCATTTTGGCCGACAAATTGATTAACGTTTTACCTCATGATGAACCTAATGAAGATCCTGTTCACCCAGATGAAATAGACCAACCAGTAGAAAGAAAGAAGAGGAAAGCATTCACTCCATTACCTTGTGTAGAAAAACGAACAATATCAGCCAATCACATGCCGGAAATCCCAGATGACAACAATAATCATCGTTGCCGTTTTCCTGGATGTAAATCAACATCAACCAGAATATTTTGTAAGAGCTGTAAAGTATATTTATGCCTAACCAAGTCTAAGAACTGTTTCAAGGCATTCCATGAACAGTAAAAGAGTTCTTACATCCAATTAAAAAAAATAGAAAATTACATTGGTAAATTTTTGGATCGGCCAGGTCACTTTGTATGAAATAGTACATGCCATATTTTGTATTTTTTTCTAAATAAAAAAAAAAACATTTTCTCGGTTTTATTTTCATTTTTTTTAACCCAAAAATGTTGTTCATAATAAAATAATTATTCGCACCTTGATGGGGAACTAAGGAGGTTAAAGAACTCTGCAATATGGAGTAAATATCCATATTCCTTAGCTTAAAGTACTCGGTTTAAGAACTGGAAATTCTTATCCCAGTATTTTATTTGTAGACTATAACTAGTACAGATAAAGACAATGCCCAGTTTATAAGACATTTTAAGGATATGCTTTGCTAACTGAATTAAATTTATATTCCTATACTATTTTGTTAAGCAAAATTTTATTGATCTTCATAAAGAATATTTTGTAAAACAATAAAACTAATATTGTTGATGATTATTTTTTTTTTCATTGTTAGGCCAGAAATATAAGAAGCAACCCTCATATCTTTTGTCAACTTCAACCTCTTGTACAGTGCTATTATAGACAAGTTTTTATATATTGTTATATAACATATAGCTGAATGTACACACACACATACACACACACATACACACACACACATATATATATATATGTGTGTGTGTGTGGTATTTATTGTTTTCCATTATTTTTCCGTTGCACTGATTTTATAAATTTATTGTTGTTAATTGTAAACAACTATTCCATCACTGAGTGCAATTATTTTTACCTTATGTGATGAGGCACTTTTCGGTCACTTGACCATTGTCAAATCACTAATTAGTATTTTCTTCAAAAACTAATTGTAAAAAATTCAGTGTTTTGACAGTGGCCAAGTGACCAAAAGGTGCCTTATCACATAAGGTAAAAATAATTGCATTGAGTAGTGGAAAAATTGTTTACAATTAACAATAATAACTTTATATATATATATTATAATTATTATAATTATATATATATATAATTTGTTCATCAATTAATTTGTCTTCAACTTCATGCTTATACATTTCCAATGTTTCAAATATATTCATTTTTAATCCTTTATTTAATTCTTATATTAATTTCATATTTTCTATTTCCGGAAACTCGTGTCCATTATTAATACAATGGGTAGCTAAATTTGATTTGTATATGTTTGGTTTGATATAAGCGTTTAAATGTTCTTTGTATCTTTCTTTTAATTTCTTTTTTGTTTGTCCTACATATAATTTATTACAAGTTTGACATTTTATATTATATACTCCATTTCTTTTGTGCATATTTTTTTGATTTTTGCTATTGTTTAATAAATTTTTAATTTTATTATCAGTTTTATATGTAATTTGTAAATTTGTTTCTTTAAATAATCTTGTAATTTTATTTATTTCGTTACTAGTGAATGTAAAAGTTGTCCAAATATTTTTTCTCTTATTAGGTACAAAGCTATTTTCGAGTTTCTGTTTCCTTATTATATTATTATTTAATTTATCTATTGTTTTTTTTTATATCCATTTTCTAAACCAATTTTATATATTATATTTTTCTCTTTTATTTGATCATTTAAGTTCATTGGTATTTTGTATATTATATGTAGTAAATTATAAGTGAGATCAAACTATTTATAAAGTCATTGAAGTTATAGAAAAATTTACATAAAATGCAATACTTATAAACATATGGTCGTTTGTATCACATGTGATTTAATTTTGTAAAAATATTTTATTAGATAATTATTTTCCTGAAGATGCTGGTACTATTTTATCAGCGAAAAGCTTTGAATAAATATATTCATTAAAAGTATTCTTGTTTTTGAAATATTTTAAATTTATTAACAATTAACTAGTTAAGTAGTGTAAAATTAGTTTATTAACTATATTACACGAAAACTTATCACCATATTTAATATATATATATATATATATATATATATAAAGAACATAAGTCAAAATACAAATACAAGAATTATAATTGAATTTACAATTCAAAGCTGTAAATTCAATTATAATTCTTGTATTTGTATTTTGACTTATGTTCTTTATTAATACACAAGAATACATATTGCGATATATATATATATATATATATATATATATATATATATATATATATATATATATATATATTCTTGATATTTTACTTTATCCATTGTTTTTCCGTTGCACTGACTTTATGAAGTTAATATATTACTATTGTAAGTAATTTTATCCACCATTAAGTGCAATGATTTTACCTTGAGTGATGAGGCACCTTTCGGTCACTTGACCATTGTCGAATCACTCTAGGTAGGTTATATTTGAAGGAATTTGTTATTATTATTTTTTCTTTTTCAGTAAACTGTTTTTAGTTAAGTTTATGAATTTATTGTTATTAGAGGTGAGGATTGGTTCTAGGCTAATTTTAGGTTATGTTGTTGTTTTGATAAATTTTCGATTTTTCTGATTTGTCTGTTTATTGTGTTTGTTTTATGTTTTATTATAATTTGTTGTGTTTTTTTGTGTATAATAGGTGTGAGAGTATCAAAAGTTTTCATTATTTCCAAATTGGTTGTGTATAGTTGTAAGTTGATTTGGCTTTTTTATGGTAGGCAGATTTAATGTTTTGTTTAATTATGTGTAATTCGGCTATTTTTGTTGCTTTATTGATAATAGTGTTTTGTTTATTTTTTAAGTGTAATTTAGCGTATTTTGGTGTTATATTAAGTGTTAAGCATTTTTTAATAAAATGTATTTTGTTGATGCAATTCTGGAGTTTGATTTTGAGGTTAAGATATTTACGGTACAGTTGTTTACCTTGGTGGGTGTTAAATTCTTGATATTTTACTTTATCCATTGTTTTTCCGTTGCACTGACTTTATGAAGTTAATATATTACTATTGTAAGTAATTTTATCCACCATTAAGTGCAATGATTTTACCTTGAGTGATGAGGTGCCTTTCGGTCACTTGACCATTGTCGAATAACTGAGATAGAGCATTCAAAAACAAAAATTCAAAAGTATCAAATGTTGCAGCACACCTAATATCACATAAACATGAAATAACAAATTACGAAAATAACCTAACCATACTTGAAATAAATAATAACTCAATAGAACTAAACTCACTAGAAAAATATCACATTTATAAAAACATACACAACAATTTAATGAATCTACAAACAACATATACAGAAGACATACTATTCAAAAACATTATACACAAGACTCAAGAGGAAATGTATATGACACCAACAAGTACCAACACGACGGACCGAACATCCACACTAGAAAAATGGAGAAAAAGTAATCAGTGATTCGATAATGGTCAAGTGACCGAAAGGCGCCTCATCACACAAGTTTAAATCATTGCACTTAATGGTGGAAAAATTACTTACAATAGTAATATATTAACTTCATAAAGTCAGTGCAACGGAAAAACAATGGATAACGTAAAATATCAAGTATATATATATATATATATATATATATATATATATATATATATATATTTATATTTATATATATATAGATATATATATATATATATATATATATATATATATATATATTTATATATCACTTTCACTATATGTGCATAAACAAGAATCTTACTTGGTATTTAAACGAGTTAACTTTGAAAGATTAATAGTGTCCTCATTGTCGAGCATCAACTGAATTGGATGGTGTAGTAGATTGCCAGGTGTGTGTGTGCCAGATTTTGAAACATTTGGTGATCTACTACAACACCCAATTCAGTTGATGCTCGACAATGAAAATACTATCAATCTTCGAAGGTTAACTCACATAAATACCAAGTAAGATTCTTGTATAAGAACATGTAGGAAAAGTGATAAGTAAAATCAAAAAAACAGTGTTGCAAAGTTAAATATATATAGCAAATTCTTGAATTAGAATTTCATGGTGAACAAAAAGCGTACACTTATATTTATTAATTATTTAACAGGGAGGAAAAAATTACACTATATACTATATCATGATGAAGTAGGATCTGAACACAAAATTAATTCCGCTAGCGTAGGAATAAGCATAAAGTGTCTTACAAATTAATTGGTCATTATTATTTTACTATACTCGTTATAGACTAGTAGTATAATAAAAAACTGGGATAAGAGTTACCGAGTTCTTTAAACTAAATATTATGGATCTATAGTCCATATTACCAAGTTCTTTAAAGTAATTATGGATGTATCTAATTACTTCTATTAATGGATATCCATAGAAATGATCTCACTCAAAAACTAAGTATAATTTATGAGTTATTAGATCAAGAATATACTGATTTATACAAATAACTTGATGTTCTTTTCTTTATGTTATGAAATTATTTTACACTGTTTATTACAATCTTAAACCTGCTTATGGCATTAACTTTAAAAAGCATTTAGTATAACTTATTATGAATAGTTCTATTGTGGTAAATATGTGACTGTTAAGGAACTATAACTGGTATTTTTGTATTTTATAGATATGACAACGAAATATAAAGTTTTATGACATAGAAACTTATTTCAAATAATGTGTAATAATTGTAGCATGAAATTGAAGTACATGTATTTGTGGTTTAAATGTTTGTACTGTATATTTTGTTTAGTTGGCATTGTCATTATCAATATCTCTTGCATTATCTCTTGACATAGCTGCAGTGTGAGTATATTACAAAATGTATAGCAGTTACATCCTTAAGCTGGTGTACTGAAAGCAATTAGTAGTAAATAATTGTTCTAAGTTTAACATAAATCAGGTTCTCCAGCAAAATGATATTATTGGAAGGTTTTGAATTATTAAGGCTTTTAAATATTACAGACAAAGTTTTCCAATTATTAAGGCTATTTTACCAATACTAATGTAGTAACATAAAGAGATAGAAACAATTTCTAGCAATAGAAATTTGTTAAAAGATTAAAATAAAGTTTTTTGAAGATAAAGAAGAAAATAGTTTAGAGACAATTAATTTTATATAATGAAGACATATAGGCCAATTTATAAGAAAGACAAATGTTAAGAAATTGTTTTCTCGTTATTAACAATATGCATAAGTTTAAAGGTTGTATTTATATAAATAAAAAAATAAAAAAATACAGTACAGTTGTTTCAAGTTATTTGGTTCAGAAAAAGTTTTTAAACACTGACTGCAGGATTAAAATCTTACAAGTTTATTTGATGTTCCATTTCTTAAAATTGTTCATGTTTTTTCTATAATTGTAGAAGTCTATATATATATATATATATATATATATATATATAGTAAAAATTACCTATGGTAATATGGAACCTAAATGAATTGTTTTTACTCTTAATTGATTTAGTGTTACATAATATATTACTATTTCTTTAAGAGTCTTTGAGCCTCTACTATATCATTATACTCATTTTGAAATAATTAATAGTGCTCTTGTTTATTGAAATGTTTTGAACGTTTTTTGAGAAAAAAATTAAAATGGTATCACACTCGGAAGCTATAATTTTGTTTTTTTTCTATATCCATACTGCGCAGTTAGGGAAATTGTGAAAAGGAATGGTACTGTATAGTGTCACGCCACGCCACGCCACCTAGTTACACTTTCGTAAACTAATCAGTAGTTTCTAGTTCAGATTGTAGTCGCTAGGTGTCGCTTGCTGTTCAAAATTAAAATTAAAAGATTAAAATTCCTTTCTTTTCTCCTATACATACTAATAGATTTTGTTTCACAGTTATGTTCCAGTTGACGTAGGGGCACATCACCAGGGTCGTAGCTTAGCCCTAACGGAAGTACTAATTTGATTGCATGCCTTTTCAGTTTCCAGTAGGCAGCAGAAGAGGTGCATGTCATTCCTGTCATAGACTCACTAACAAGGTATTTGGAAGGTAATACCTCTCCTTATCCCTTAGCATAAGGTGATCCAAGCCCCCAAGGGTTCCTGCATTATCTGTCGCGGGATTTTTCCTGGCCAGGGTTTTTCTTGTTAGGTTTTTCCCCTCGCTCTTAGCGCGAGACTTACTGTAGTGTTTTATTTCACTATCTCCTGATTCTCTATGGAAAGAGCTTACGAGCTTGGTACATGGGCTATCAATCCTGTTTCCTTCACTCGCGGTAGGGATACTAACCGCATACGCATTTGTAACGAGGTAGCTCGTTAGAGGTTGGCTGCCACGAGGACTGGGCTGGTTTTAGGGGCCCAGACCCGGGTAAAATAAAAATAAAATCTTACATTTCATCTGCAGCACAAAATTAACTGCTGGCAACGTAATACTCGGTACGGTTTATAAATTTATTATCCCAAACTGATTATTGACTGAATTTTCCGTATTATTTATGGTATTTTAACTATTAATTGAAACTATTCTTCTGCACAGAAAATAGTGTTTTTTTAAAAAAATACATCGGCGCCGTCTTCTTGGGTCCTGCGGAGTTTAGCCTTCCAATTTTAATCAGAGACGAGCCCGCCCTTCAATGTTTCTGTAAAAAAGGTAATACACATTCGATATAGCCTATACTTAACAACTAAAGCTAGGAGTGTCATTCCTACATTCAGGCGACTTTCAAGCATCTGACAGTAAGTAAGGTGCAAGACGTTACTCGATTTTTCAAATGTTTATCATTTTACTTGATAATTGTTTAAACTATTTTTAAAAAGTACTTGATATTTTAGTGTTAAATATTCACATAAAAACACTATAAATATTCATAAGAGAATTGTAAAACAAGGTTAAATTTTTTCAAAGTTCTGATTTAAGTTGATATTTTCCATAAAAAACCGATTTTTGAAATAATGCAATTATTGGCTTGGAGGGAGACAGTTAGTAAATAAAAGACGTCACTTCTTACTAACGTTTATTGTAGTAACATATTGCATTTATTAATATTCTCCCGCTAAGTCAATAATTTCATTATTTCAAATAAAAAAAACAAACAATTATAATGATATAAGTTTAAACAATTTTCAATTGAAGAAATGGTAAAGACCGTTATAGAACGAATCCTGAAATAAATTCATTAACATTTAAACTATTTAATAGACATATATGAAAAGCATATGCTAAATGATTTCCTTTAATAAAACATAGTGGGTTTAGGGTTTGGATTTAAAAACGTACCCGCCCGCAGGGGGGTGCGGACTAGCCGCACCTACGAGGGATTTGGCGTCCCTCGCGGTACCCTAGCCTAACACTACACCACTCACAAAAACATACACACACACATACACACACCAACACAATCTATACACATTTCAACACTTACATCTTCGCTTAGGGAATTTTGACTGGTCAGAACCGTTGCGCGTTGGGAGTGCTGAAAAGTCCAGAGCGTGACAAACTCTGGTCTGGGACGCTGATGTGAGCTTGCTCTGCCGAAGACGTAAGCGCGGTTTCTGGTCTACCAGCCGCTTCGGTCTTTGGTCAGGGAGTGTCCGCGGTGCACGGGTGTCGGAGCCTGTGCACAGTATTACGAGTTCTCGACTGATGCCCATCCAGTCGAGCTAAGGAGAAAAACTATAGGCCTCAGAGTTCTGAGGGTTGAAAATGATCTTAATGTGATCCAAGGGTGTACCCGTTCCTATAGTCTTGCCCGTAACGCTTGACACGATGGCTGGCAAAAAATATTTATGGATTCCAAAACCACGTCAAATATGACTAGTCTGAAGAGGACACGCCAGGATTCTCCTGACGATAGTCAAGATTTGAGCAAAAAGTTGATGGTGGCAACGTCGCAGACATTGCCATCAGCAAAGTATTTAGTTTTCTTTAGTGCCGAAGAAGGGAAAGATCTTTCCAAAGTTTCTCCTTTCCTGATTAACAAGGCCATTACTGCTTGTGCTGGAGGCCCAGTAGCCTCTATTAAGAAACTTAGAAACGGAACATTGTTAGTTGCGACTTCCACCGACAGACAAACCCGTTCTCTATCAAAAATGACCTCCTTCTTTGACCAGATCATGGTATCTGTGGCTCCCCACAGATCCTTGAATTACTCAAAGGGGGTCATCACATGTAGGGATTTAATGCACCTTCCAATCGAAGAAATTAAGTCCGAACTGTCTTCTCAGTTAGTTACGGAGGTTATCCCCATAATGAAAATGGACAAAGGAGAAAAAGTAGCAACAGCGTCTTTTATCGTAACCTTTGGAAAGCCGGAAATACCCGAATACTTGCATGCAGGTTACCAAAGGATCTCAGTGAGACCATACGTGGCTAACCCTAGGCGCTGCTTCAAGTGCCAGCGATTTGGGCATATCAGCTCTACGTGTTCGAAGC
This sequence comes from Prosapia bicincta, assembly GCA_036971475.1. Lineage (NCBI taxonomy): Eukaryota > Metazoa > Arthropoda > Insecta > Hemiptera > Cercopidae > Prosapia > Prosapia bicincta. The sequence goes on along the minus strand of JBAIZL010000009.1, from coordinate 25,906,123 downwards.
AGAACGTATGCGGTATATGTAGCGTTGAAGGCCATGATGACAAGGAATGTGTTAATTCTCCGAAATGCGCCAACTGTGGTGGTGACCACCCAGCGCGATCCTACAACTGTCCTACTTTCAAGGAAGAGAAAGCTATCTTAGGCATCATGGCGAAAGACAAGCTGTCATTTCCAGAGGCCAAAAAACTCTATAGATCCACTCAGCCAAAGGCAGACAGTAAGACTTATGCCGCTACCCTGACCGCTTCGAAATCGTCTTGTACCAACTGTGCTGAGCTGTCCAAGAAGATTGAAGCTCTAACTGAACAAGTGTCTCGCCTTTTGTGCTTAGTCACAAATGGATCGTCTCTAAATTTGGTACAACCTGCAGCAACGGATAGTGTATTGCCTCGTGTACCTATCCCTTCCACTGGGGGGATTGGAGCACGAAATAAATCACTAAGTGAGCCTTGTGTTTCGGTGCAGAAGAAATTATCAACGGGTAGTAAACCTTCTGTGCAGAAGACGTTGGAAAAATCCAAACCACGTAGACCGGAGTTACGACAGACCACATCGTCACAGTCGTTACAGGGTATTAAGAAAAATGCAAACAAAGGAGGGAATGTAAAAACTACCCCTCCTAAACCCAAAACTTCCTCAGATTCCATCCCTGAACGGGTGGATATGGAATCTGAGAAATGTAAGCCTGAGACGTCCCAAAACGTCCCAGGCAAGAAAGGAGAGAGCACCAATGGGTGTCAAATAAACCCTTTGCTAAGCTAATAAATGTCTTTGCTTAGGAAGTCAGTGATACAATGGAACGTCAACGGTGTTAGGAGTCACATAGAAGAACTTAAAGTACTCGTGCGAGATGTGTACCCAATGTTTGTATGTCTACAGGAGACACATCTCCACGAATCGCATAATTTCCATTTAAGGGAGTATTCAGTTTTTAGATCGGACTTCGTTACAGAAGATCGAGCTAGAGGTGGCGTAGCCATCCTAGGCCGTGACTGTATCGATGCTGTTTCTCTAAACTTAATAACTCCTTTACAAGCAGTAGCCGTTCAAACAGCTGTCCCGTATAAAATCACTGTGTGTTGTGTCTACTTGCCACCACAAGAAAACCTGCATCACACTGATTTAGTGAATTTAATAAGCCAGTTACCAACTCCGTTCTTATTGGTAGGGGATTTTAATGCCCACCATTCGTCTTGGGGATCTCCGACTAGGAACTCTCGAGGTGACCTTGTTGAGAGTGTGAGAACGGAACTGGACTTATGTCTGCTAAATGACGGTTCGCCAACCCATTTAGCAGCATCTACTGGTGGATGGACAGCTGTTGACCTATCGATTTGCAGCCCACAATTAGCTACTAGATGCACATGGTCGGTACTCAACGATTTGTATGGTAGCGACCATGTGCCTATTAAGATCAGTTTATGTGACTCCCAACCCTGTTATGCTCGAAATCCCAGTTGGATTTTGCGAAAAGCCAACTGGGACTCATACTCGAATTACCTTGTATCACTTAACATGGATTATTTGACACCCATTGATGAAAATATAGAAAATATTACGAAAGCAATTTTAAATGCCGCTGAAAAGACCATTCCGAAAACCTCTACGCATCCGCCTGTGCCGTGGTGGAACGATGAATGCACAGAAATCCTCCGTTTACGACGAAGAGCTCTTAGGAAATTTAAACGACACCCAACGAATGGAAACCTTCAGGAATATAAAATACTCCGTGCGAAAGCACGGAGGATATTTAGGCTGAGTAGAAAGAACTCTTGGGAACAGTACATTAGCACAATTAGACGAACAACTCCGTCTTCCACAGTGTGGAGGAAACTAAGATCAGTTTGTGGTACTTCCACTCCGTTGCCAGCCATTGCGCTGAAGCAACCGGATGGAAGAATAATCTCAAACCGTGATGATATTGCTAATGTACTTGGTAAATCATTTTCTAACTTTTCTGCTACTACAGCCTATAATAGATTATTCCAGATTTATAAACTGAAGGAAGAAGCAATACCGTTTACTGTTGGGTCGTCTGGGGACTCTCCTTTAAACACTCCTTTCTCTATAGGGGAATTGGAGTCAGCTCTTGCGTCAACGAAGGATTCTGCACCAGGTCCTGATTCCATTGTGTACTCCATGCTAAAACATCTACCATCATCGGCGAAACTTGTCCTCCTTCGAGTATACAATCGTTTATTCGAGGAGCGCTCTTTCCCCGATGCATGGTTAGAATCGACTATAATTCCTCTTTTGAAGCCAGGTAAGGACAAAACCAACCCCAGTAGTTACCGGCCTATATCACTTACAAGCGTCTTGTGCAAACTACTGGAGAAGATGGTCAACCGCCGTCTTGTCTGGTACCTAGAAACCAACAACCTTCTTAGCAACGAACAATGTGGTTTCAGACTAGGACGCTCATCAGTTGACCAATTGGTTTTGATAGAATCCGCTATTCAAGATGCCTTTCTCTTGCGTCAAACACTCGTTGCGGTTTTCTTTGACCTTGAAAAGGCATATGATATGGCATGGAAAAGAGGAATTCTGAACACTCTGAAATCATGGGGTATACAAGGGAATATCCTAGCATTCATCGCTAACTTTCTTTCTAATAGATCTTTCCGCGTTCGACTTGGAGGCGCGTATTCAAACAGCTATACACAGGAGAATGGTGTACCGCAGGGCAGCGTGCTGAGCGTCACGCTATTTGCCGTTGCAATAAATAGTATCACCAGCAATATACGATCTCCGGTACACTGTTCCCTTTTTGTGGATGACTTTTGTATATATGTGCCTGCTCGTAGTATGGCAACTGCGGAAAGATCTTTGCAGTTAGCAATATACAGATTAGAGGAATGGTCAAAATCTACAGGTTTCAAATTCTCTGCTTCGAAGACCCAATGTGTAGCATTTAGTCGTCGTAGGCAACACCAGGAGCCGATCCTTTATCTTGACGGGGCTCAGCTTCAAACCACGGATAGTGTTCGATTTTTGGGTCTTTTATTTGATAAAAGACTCTCATGGAGTCCACATGTTCGTGATTTGAAGGTGAGATGCAGCAAGAAATTGGATATGTTAAGAGTCCTTAGTGGTACGAATTGGGGAGCAGACAGAACTAGTATGCTTCGGTTTTATCGCGCAGTCGTTAGATCGCGCATAGATTATGGTTGTCAAGTCTACTCATCTGCACGACCTACAGTTCTGAAAACTCTTGATACCATCCACCACTCTGGACTTAGACTGGCTACTGGTGCATTTAGAACTAGCCCAATCCCTAGTCTTCTTGTCGAAGCTGGGGAACCTACCCTTTCTAGACGACGTCAGATGCTACAAATATCTTACGTTTCTGTTCTTCGAAGCAAACCCAACCACCCGGCATTTGATATAGTCTTTCATAATACGTTAAATCAAGTGTACAATACACGTCAACGTTCGACCGCTCCATTTGGCATAAGAACGATAAGAATATTGGATGACCTTGAGTTGCAACTTCCAACTATGTTTGAACGACAAATGTGCTATCTACCTCCATGGATAATAAAAACGCCTCGCTTTGATTTTTCATTGTCCAGTTATATAAAACACGATACTCCTGTTGTGGTCTACCACCAGGAATTTTCATCCATTTATAAATCTCACCAACACAGTGAAATTATTTTCACTGATGGATCTAAACTGGACAATGGCGTTGGGTGTGCGTTTTATGCATCTGGTTGTACCTACACGTACGGATTGCCCTCAGCTTGCAGTGTTTTCACGGCAGAACTATTTGCTATTTTTAAAGCTTTGACCGTCATTCAATCTCGATCTTCGCATTATCTTTTGTGTTCGGATTCCAAAAGTGCTCTTCAGGCTCTTCAGGATGTTTTCTCTAACAACCCTTTGGTTGGGGACATTTTGTGTGCTGTACACAGGCTTCAATTGGGGGGTGTGGGGGTAACTTTCTGTTGGGTTCCTGGACATTGCGGAATACTTGGAAACACAAAAGCGGATGAAGCGGCGAAGAAAGCTACAAGTTTGGTGCCTATTACTCAACTAGTTATGGCATCCGATTATGTGTGTTTCGCGAAACATTTATTGCTCGCTGCTTGGAATGACGAGTGGCATACCGTGATTCAGAATAAGCTGAGGGAAATTAAAGATACCGTCCGTCCATGGAGGTCTTCAATTCGTTCAAAACGTAGGGAGGAAGTGGTGGTTACACGCCTTCGCGTTGGCCACTCTTTTGCAACTCATGGATATTTGATGAGGCGTGAAGATCCACCAATATGCCAATATTGCGGTGATATCTTCACAATAAAACATATTTTAGTAGACTGTGTTAATGTAAGCAATATTCGTGACCTTTTTAATTTAAAAGGGAGTTTGAAGGGGACGATGCCTCGGCCATTGACCGAGTCATCGCTTTCTTGCACCACTTGAAAATATTTTTTAAAATTTAATACATAAATATATATATATTTTTATACATATAATTCTCTGTTTCTTTTATTTATTTTAATTTAATTTATTTTGTGTTCTTGTTATTGTTATTGAGATTTATTTATTGATAAATTGTTACCTATTATTGTTTTACATATTGTTATTATTTATTTACTGTTATATTGTTTTTTGTTGTAATTTTGTTATTTAATATTGTTATAGATTTATTGTTGTTTTTTGTTATTTATTGTTGTTGTTTTTTGTTTTGGAATTTTTGTTGTATTTAAATTTATTTGGTTTTATTTAAAATATTCGTTGTTCCGTGTTAGATTTAGTTTGGCGATGATAACCACAAATGGTTTTTCGCCAGGGGAAAAAAAAAAAAAAAAAAAAAAATTAAAAACGTACCCATTTAAAAGTATAGATGTAAAATTTAAAAAAATATAAAGATTTGAAGGTTTTTAACCCTTTAAAGTTGTTCATAAGTAGGTGTCAAATGTAATTTGAAACAAATTTTCTGTAACTACAAAAATAATCTACGATTTCGTGGGTTTAGGTTTAGTGGGTTATGTTAAATTGCAATTATATTATCAGTGTTAACAATAGGTAACTATAAGACGATACAAGATCGTTATATAACATTAAATTTAAAATAATTTGCATTGATTATTATTAGGCCTATTTTCTAAATGCTTAAATTTTTTTAAATTTCTTTTTCTCTTACATTGTTGTTGTTGAAAACATGTATCATTTCATATCTTTAAAAGTGAAAGATTGAAAATTGTTGGTTTTTATACAAGACAAATTAAAATAAACGTTTTAATTAAACATTATATGCCTAATAAATGAATGTTTGTGTTGGCCTATATGTCTACCGTTTATTTTGCATCTTTTACTTAAAATGTAATCAAATACAGTAATCTACAAAAAATGAAAACATTTGGAAAGTTTTTGTTAAAATAGTTTGAACTTTTTAGAAACGATTAAAAATTATAGGTTATAATAAAATGTTTTTCGAATGTAGGCCTACTGAATGTAAGAGTACAGTACGGTATGGATTTATGGAAATTTCACACGTTATTTTCATTATAAAATTATTTCCGGTTAGTATGCTTGACATTGGAGAGCCTATTGTTAATCCATCTTTTTGTTTATGAATTTTATTATTATATGAAAAATAATTTTGATTTATGATTTTTAATGTATTTATTATTTTTTTTTGTTAATGTTTCATCTTGTTCACATGTATTTTTTTATTTTATTAATTCATTAATTTTTTTTTACAGAATATAGACATACAAATAGATAAAATTATTAAAATATATGATCAAAAAGGACACTGGTTTCGATATGTAGATGATGGATTAAACATAACCAATAATAATGATTTAAATACTGACGACATATTAAATTGTATAAATAATATACATAAAACTATAAAATTTACTCATGAATTCGAATAAAAAAATAAACCAAATTATTTAGATATTACAATTACTAAAAACAATGAAAAGTTTGAATATAATATATATATATAAAACCAACGAAGACAAATCAAATAATAGTCTACCAAATCATTCAAATCATCCTTATAACCAAAAAATGGCAGTGCTGTATAATTTATTATATAGAGTGTACAAAATACCAATGAGCATAAATGATCAAATGAAAGACAAAAATATAATATATCAAATCGGATTAGAAAATGGATATAAAATAAAAACTAAAAATAAATTCAATAATAGTCTAAAGTAACAAAAAAAACAGAAAATCAACAATAACTTGGTAAATAATACAAAGGAAAAAAATTTGGACAGCTTTTACATTCACTGGTAACGAAATAAACCACATTACAAGATCATTTAAAGAAACAAATTTACAAATTACATACAAAACTAATAATAAAATTAAAATATAATAAACAATAATAATAATCAAAATAATATGCACGAAAGAAATGGTGTACATAATATAAAATGCCAAGATTGTAATAAATATGATGTAGGACGAACAAAAATAAAAATTAAAAGAAAGATACAAAGTTGATTTAAACGCTTATATTAAACCAAACATATACAAAACAAATTTGGCTACTCATTCTATAAATAATGGACACAGCTTTCCTGAAATAGAAAATATGAAATTAATAAAATAATTAAACAAAGGGTTAAAGATTAATTGATGAACAGATTCAAGTGAGATCAAGGCACCAAACTGTTTATAAGGTCATTGATATAATGGAAAAAATTACATAAAGTGCAATACTTATAAACATATGGTTGTTTGTAGTACATATGATTTAAGTTTTGTAAAATTAATTTGTTACATAATTATTTTTCCTGAAGATGCTGGTACTGATTTATCAGCGAAAAGCTTTGAATAATAAATGTATTAAAACTATTCTTGATTTTGAAATATTTTAAATTTATTAACTGTACTACAAGAAAACATATCAATACATTCAATATATATATATATATATATATATATATATATATATATATATAAATATCGCAATATGTATTCTTGTGTATTAATAAAGAACTAAGTCAAAATACAAATACAAGAATTATAATTTATTTTACAATTCTTCTTGAATTTACAAATTCAATTATAATTCTTGTATTTGTATTTTGACTTAGTTCTTTATATATATATATATATATATATATATATATATATATATATATATATATATATATAAGTATAAGTACATATACTGTAGTTATAAGTATAAGTACATATAAGTGTATATAAAGTATATATATATATATATATATATATATATAAATATAAGTACATATACTGTAGTTATAAGTATAAGTACATATAAGTGTATATAAAGTATATATATATATATATATATATATATATATATATATAAGTATAAGTACATATACTGTAGTTATAAGTATAAGTACATATAAGTGTATATAAAGTATATATATATAAGTATAAGTACATATACTGTAGTTATAAGTATAAGTACATATAAGTGTATATAAAGTATATATATATATAAGTATAAGTACATATACTGTAGTTATAAGTATAAGTACATATAAGTGTATATAATGTATATATATATATATATATATATATATATATATATATATATATATATATATATATATAAGTATAAGTACATATACTGTAGTTATAAGTATAAGTACTTATAAGTGTATATAAAGTATATATATATATATATATATATATATATATATATATATATATAAGTATAAGTACATATACTGTAGTTATAAGTATAAGTACTTATAAGTGTATATAAAGTATATATATATATATATATATATATATATATATATATATATATAAGTATAAGTACATATACTGTAGTTATAAGTATAAGTACATATAGGTGTATATAAAGTATATATATATATATATATTTATGTGTTTGAATAATTGATTATTGGAGAAAATAAATGTTCTATTTTTCTAATTCATTTTTTTCATTTCTGTGTTTCCTTTGTGAATAAAAGTTAAAAGCTGTTACGCTCAAATTAATATTCGATGGCCTGACAATAACTAGTCCTACGGTTACATTTATTGGAATTTTTAATATTGTTCTAAATGACATTTTATCTGACAATGGTATTTGGTAATTCGCTATCTTATTGCTAGGTAAGCTATCACTTAATTTCAAATAAAGATTTCCAGTGTTTATTAAATTCAAGAATTGTTTTTTGTGTGAATTGAATAAGAAATATTCAAGATTCTTTTAATGTTGAATAGTTTTGCTTTAAAACTTGTAAAAACACCTAAAATTTATAAAGTGTTAAATCTCTTCACTCCATAGCTGCTCTCCTAACATACAAAGCACTAAGCGTTGAGACACTTCCAAATTAAAATTTGAATAGAAAGTTTACTAATTTCAGAGAGTTTTCAGTGTAATCAGATTTTATCCAAAGATATAACTTGTACCAACTTTCAATAAAACTTTATCTGTAGAAAGTTCTGAGACTAAAACAAGAAATTAATTTCATTTTTGCAGAAAGACATTTGACATTTTATTTTTTACTGAATAATGAGATCACAGATACAGAATTTTCATATTTAGAAATCTATATCACTTTAAATACTTCAAATTTATTCGTAAATATGTTTTTACGAAAAATATTATAAAAAAATTTATTCTTTTCCTTAGGGGAGTCCCGATAGAAGTGATAAAAAATAAGAGTTAATAGCTTCTTAAAGCTTCAACGAGAATCGCCAAAATTATAAATTTATACATTTTTTATTCAATTTTTACATTGCATTTCAATATTCGAGGAGTGTATTTAATAGACTAATATTTATTGTAGTTAATAATAAAATAATGTGGGTAATAAAAAACATTTATTAGATGTTCATTCAATACAAATTTTTTTAACAACTCAAATCAGTTCTTTAAAAAGTATAAGACAGGGCCAAAAATGTTTTATTTTTGAAAATTGGATTTAAATTAAACAACTTATTATCATTGTTATATTGAATTACTTGTTTTGATATTTATCAAAATTTAAATAAATTTATTTATTTAATAACTGATGAAAACTGTTTAATAATAATCTACGTGTAAAACGGATGTCCTACAACATAACCTATTACACAAAATCAGCTGTTACATGAAATCATGTGTTGCAAGGTATATGCTGTAAGGCAGGGTTTCTCAATGTTTTAAAAACTGTACCTCTTGACAAAAAAAAATTAAATTTTGCGTACCTAATGTTGTTGGGAGGGGGGTTTGGTTGTTTAAATTTAAAACACTTTTTACATAAAAAATACAATATATTTGGAAATATATTTGAAACGCATTACAAAAAGTTAATGAGAAGGACGAGCTTGCTTCTTTCTTCGCAGTTCCTCAATATTCGGATCAAGTTTTGTTAAGTACAAAATTGAATCGTCCTCAACATTAAGCTTGTTTCTGTACTTACTTTTTAGATATGTTAAGCTCGAAAAACCCCTTACACAGGTATGTAGTTTTAAAACCCAATACGAATTCTTATAGCAGTATTTGAAAGTTCTTGGTACTCCTTTCCAACAGCGTTCCAAAAATCTAACAACGTAGCACTGAATTTTATTTTCGTCGAATCACATGATAGTTCAATCAGTGGTTCCTTCTGGAATGTTGTTTTGTTGCTCAACGTTTCAATAACATCAAACGAAAAGGGGTCACGGATCCAGAACGTTTTGTCTGCGGGTGGGAAGTATTCTCTTATACTGGTCTTCAATGTTGGTTCCAAGTTCCAAGTAACTCGACCTCAGAAGTGTTCAATTGGATTCCATTATTAAATGGAATCACCTTGCGTGATCACAAAACAGAAATAAACAAAAATGGTTTAATTTTTCATTAATTTGCCCCGAGTACCACAGTTTGAGAACCCCTGCAGTAAGGTATGCGTTTCAGAAATAGCGTAACGCGCAAGCAATGATTTAATCTCATGCTTTGTTCACCTCGCTCAAAGAAGTTATCACTTTAAAAATATTTTATTGCAGGAGAAGACAATTAGTTTTTGTGTGGTTGAGCTAAACTGTTGCACGCTTTTTTCGCCTGTCAAAATGTTGAGACGTCAGAACTTACATTCATTATCCTATACGCATTTATTCCTGGTACACGATTGTTTTGGTGAAATATATCCGACTAGCAATTGAACTTAAAAATTGGTTGAATCGTTATGAAGTCTTACAAACGTTGGACCTGAAAACATGAACTCTTTTTTTCTGAGAAATGGAGACTACTTTAAGACATCTGGAGAATTTCAAAAGGACTCGTAAGTAAAACCAACTGAAAAGACCCACACATTTTATTTATTGCTGTAATAACACCTTTCGTATTAGACCCTCTTGGACATATTTCGTAAAAATGTATTTTTTATCATGCGGTATTTTATCTTTCTCCCGTTTTTTGAAATAAAATATTTTTATAGTTGCTGTATTTCATCTGACATTTGGGATGAACAGTAAAGCGTTTTTTTTATTGGAAAATAAATAAACATCAAAGTGAAAAATATTCTTACACTCTATAATTTGCCAACTAGTTTGTCATACCAAAGTCTTGTTGTTTGTCTGAATCTTTGCTACCCTTAGGGCAAAATTATGTTTGATGCGAAGTTTTTATTGCGTAAGGGGAGAGTAGTCTACCCTTACTTTAGCTTATATACATGCTGCCCTATATATATATATATATATATATATGTATGTACGTATGTATGTATTGGGTGTGTGTGGGGGAGAGCGTGCGTTCGTGTATGTGTGTATGTATGTGTGTGTGTGTGTGTGTGTGTGTGTGTGTGTGTGTGTGTGTTTGTGTGTTTGTCTGTGGTTTTGCGTATGTGGGGGGGTATGGCGTGCGTGTGTGAGTGTGGGAGAGGTGGCGTGCGTGCGTGTGTGCGCGTGTGTGTGGGGGGTGCGGAGGTAGCCTGCGTGCGTGTGTGTTCGTGCGCGTGCTTTCGTGTGTGTGTGTGTGTGTTCCAAAAACGATTATAGCATTAACCCTGTTTGAGATCGCAATGGTTAACTAGGTTTTAATATGAACCAGTTACAAGTAATTACAAAATATAATTTGCTGCAATACGAAGTATCTTACGTCTTTTTTCTGCATTCCCCTCTTATTTCTGGATGAATGACTTCTGACATTGCATTGATCAGTTCTTCTTCAGTGATTACTGCGATATGACTTAATGTATGCAAGAATCTACTGCCTCTACGAAACACCTTTATAAATTAAAATTCCCTGTATTATTTTTAATTTAATAATTTTGTTTGCTAACATTGAATATTTATATAATCCTATATTTTCATACTAATAAGAGAGTTTAAGCAGCGATGGGGAATTTTAGCAAAACTTTGAAAATAAGGTTACCTGGATGTTGCTGATGTGTTACTATACTGGAACCGATACAGGATAGATCACGTGACGAGAACGTAGGTCGTCTTGATGTATCAGAAATCTATTTATTTGTAATTACAGAACATGTGATACTGATAAGATGACAGTATAGGTTGCTCATTACTATGAGAGCAAGACATAACTGATTAGAAATTTGTAACTAAAAGGAAACATCTTAGAATAAACTGATGGCGAATGTAAAACAAGAAATGGAGAAGAGGAACTAGATGTTAAGGATAAAAAAATTAGTGACGACACAAGATTCAAGTGACGCATGTAAAAAGAGCTTTATCATCGGTGACAATGACGAAAGTTGTAATGATATTGTAGAGGTTAGCGATGTTTGTGATAGTGATGGTATTAAGGACGAAATGTGAGCTATTGGTAGTGGCTATTGGTGATGGTAACCATGGCTGTGGTGATGAAAAAGAAGAGGTAGTGATGTTTGTGGCGATGATGTTAGAGACAGGTGTAAGAATGGTGATGTAGAAAATGTGTTGAAGGTACTGACAAACTGATCGTTTTCATTGAGTTGGTCCCGAGTAGTTCTGGAATAGGGGTTGAATCTGTAGTGCCTGGTTGCAGTTAGTCTCGTCCTAGGGGCAGGCCAGTCACCAGTTCAGGCCTTACAGTAAGGCCGAGAAACTCTTGCAGAGTGGTGTCACGGGTCGTGACACTAAGTTCCTTTTATCGGCCCTGACGCTAGACACTCGGGCGAGAGTCACGAATTCGTGGAGGCAATGGTTTTCATATGCTGGGTTGGATATTCCCCACACTAAGCAAATATCTTTGTGATCTTTTACAAGGAGGTTATGTCGTGAGATGGATACTTCTTGTTAGCTTCCTTCAGCTTCTTTCTTTCTTTTTCGCTTTTCATTAAAAACAGACTTGCTAATATAAAGGATGTTTAAATGGTGATTGTGATAGCAAGACGGTGGTGGCAGTGGCAGTGGCGTTGCTATGGCGGATACCATAGCTATGGTGACGAAAGAGAGGAGATGCTGATGGCAATGGCGGTGTGATGAAGATGATATTTCAGTTTTAAATTCATAATGAATTTCACCGCACATCAAATAACATTTCAAAAAGTACCAAACATAAACTTAGGTATCACAGAAGTATGAATGTGTCTGTACAACAGTAAATTGTATATCTCGTTGAAAATAAGTTTATAAAAGTTAAAGTATGATTAAAGTAGAGGGCAGCTTGAAATACTTGCATTTGAAGACAACAAAATATTAAGTGACCCTATCCCTGTATAGTAATTATATTGTATATTATTACTTTACGTATAATATAGTATACTGTATACATACTTTACTTATACGTACACCTTAGTTATGTTAAGTGTTTTAACAATTAAAGTAGCTACAACAAAAACTGAAAAAAATCTATCAGATATAGGACTTTCATGGTTATAATCAACCAGATAAAGAGTTAAAGAAAAAAAGTTTATATACCTGTAAAACAGTACGTTAAGGTTTACACCACTCTAAAGTGGAAATTTCAATAGACTAGCCCTCTAAGCGCCAAACGTTGTCGAAAGATATAAAAGTGTAAACACGTACTTGGGCGTGATTATATTTCCCCGTGTGTTTAAGTGGAAGTCTTATTACGGCTCTATCATGGAATGTTTCACCCCTTCTGGTTAATGCGCATGCGCCAATTTACTTGAAAGACAGTACAGAGTTATAATTACACCAACTTTACAGCCGTGCTAGATTTTATATTCATATTGAGTTTTAGATCTCACTGAATTTATTGTGTATTCCATTAGTGCGCGTATATGTAGGTAATTTGGCGCGAACTAAAGATTACAGAACATTGTTAAATATTTAGTAGAAGGTTTTCTTTTTCGATGAAATAGCCACTGGCCGAGGCATTTATAGGTGGAGATATCAATCCCCCTAACGGTCACTTAATCATCCCTCTACCCCTATGTCGTTAGTGGCCCGGATGTTTCCTCTCTTTTTCTCTTAGGTTTAAAGGTTTTTGCTACACTCAAATCAAATATACGACCATCTGATTCGGCCAAATTTCTTGTAATGTGGTTTTGCTTACAGTATTACCGACGGGGATAATTCCTATTTGTAATCGATTTCATATTTGGTTCGATATTACATCGATCAAACGTAACGGGAATTAATCACCTAATGACACGAAAAAGGGAATGTTTCGAGAAGTTTTAGATATATTGACGCTGGAAAGTGGAATAAAATAAAATTATAGTTGTGTTCTAAAAGTTGAACACAAAATTAAACCTTCAGACTGAAATTAGTCAATTTTTGGGCCACAATCTCTCAGAAATTCTGTTTAAGTTGTGTCATTATAGTATTTACCCATACTATAAATACAAACAGATTTATACGACTAAGTTATTTAATTATTTTTAATATTTATCATCGTTTCGTTAAACAAGCAATAAATATACTCTTTAAAAAGTAAATTCCTACTTAATTCTATTTAAAATGTTATTTTATATTTTTTTAAATTTTATAATTACAATTAATATAAATATGTATGTACATATGTCAGAATAACAATATAAGGTGGCAAAACAGAAAGCAAATTTCCATGTAATTTTCTATTTTCCTTTTTATCTATGGTGTTAGACTATTATTCTTGTTTGTTACTATTTGTCCGCTTTCATCGTGTTGTAGTTGAATTTCGCTTTCCTTACACATTGTGCGTTTGTAAAGCAAGGTTCGATACCGTTAATCCAGTTTGTTTGTTTGTTTATTTTCATTCATTTTATTAATTTTTCATCCTAGAACATTATTTATGATATCGTGTAACCATAGCAACAATTTAACGTTGTGGAACGAAGGTTTCCGCAAAAACCAGATAGAGGGAAACGAAAAAATCATATACATCTTTGAAAAGTAAATTTCCAGGTGTGGGAAAGCTACAAAAGTGATAGACTTCGAACGTAAAGATACTCAGTTCGAATCCGACCTGAAACCCCTGAATATTTATAATTCAATTATTGAATAAATATTTGAAAAAAACTGTGGTAACATCAATTGCCATCCATTACAGGTGAACAAATGAATTTGAACCTCATTGGATTAATAAAAACGTATTTTATCACCGAGCCATTCCTTCATGGCCTTCAAAAAGTTGATAAGTAGTCCTTAAAAATTTAATTGTCTTTTATGTTGGTGAAGAAATTTTTTAAATTCTATTCACTCACCTTCCTGCGATAAAAAATATAGGGAAATTAGAGCGATAGATAATTAATATTAATAACTTTTAAAATAAAAACAATATTAAACTGCAAAGAAATTTTAATCATTTAACATGAAACGTTATTACTTCTTATTTTGATTTAGTGTTTGACAATAAATTTTAGAAATGAAGTAGGATAAGTAGCCTACTTAGTAACTGTATTACAATAAACGACATTTTTATGATTTATTTTTGTTGTAAATAGTCATTAAACGTTTTTGTTTCCTTTTAATATTATTAAAATTATTTTAAATTTTTTTAAAACTGTACACAAATCTAACCTAAATCTGTATCGCTAAAAACGCCTTCTAGATTTAGACCTTTCTGCCCATTTCAGAAACAACGTCAGAATATGAAGTTTCGTCACCATGAATGTGATAAAAGTCGTCACAACAAAGACTCAACTTTGCGCCTTGTCGTAACACTTTGCATTTCTTATGCCTGCCCCTACTTGGCTTAACTTTACTCTGGAGGCAAATCTTCAGGAAATATGGCAATCACGTAAAGCAAGTGTACGTTGTTGCCAAGTTAGACGAAACATGCTTTCACGGCCCTCTTAATCGCAATGACTTTAACATGGAAACTGGTAAATTGTACTTGCTACATGTTTTGTAAGCACTAGATTAAAATGTGTTCGCCAAAAGTCGTTGTGACGTAACCTACAAAAATAATTTTATTTTTTTAAATGTAGTTAATTAAAATTATACTTGTCGTGGTGAGCGTATGAGGTAAATATTTCTAATGTATAAAGTACTAAATATTTAAGTTCCTCCTATGAGATGTAACAAAAAAATTTTAAAAGAAGAAGAAATAGAGTGAAAAGTAACAATCGAGGGTGAAGGTTAAAATAATCTCGCTAATCTTATAGTTTAGAATGTATGCAACGAATAAACTGATCCATATAAACAGTTTCTCCAAAAAAGATTGGTTTAAAGAATTAATACAAGATGATTAAATCGTCAGGGGAACATTTACCATCTCCAGAAACATAACTAGCTCCCATGACAGGAGTTATGTTGGCATGATAGCTAAGCCCAAGAAGGTTTGTGTTTCTTAATCCTTGAAAAAATACTTTAATGATTCTACTTTAGTAATAAATTCTATATAAATTCAAATAATATAACTTGCAGATAGTTTCCCCAAACTTGTTCTAAAAACGAATTAAAAAAGGAACCTTGAACCTGTTATGTATTAAAATGCATATACAAAGTCAGCAAAGTCAATTAGCGAGAAGCCTATTTGGAAAATAATATTTACTCACAAAGAACGTTGAAATGTAAAGTATAGCTTATATCTATGAGAACAAAGGGTGAAGCTTCAACACAACATTCAAAGATGCTACCTAGGCTTTATAGGCTTTATGCTACGTAGGCTTTATAGGCTTTATGCTAGTAGGCTTTATATTTATTTTTAAACTCCTCCTATTTGCTGACTTTCTTGTTATTTATAATTTGTAAAATTTTTTAATCGCTAATAAAATACGTTTTTATTCATCCAATAAAGTTTAAATACTCGTTTTAAAATCCGTAATGAATAACAATTGATGTTAATATAGTTTTTTTCAAATATTTATTCATTAAATAAATTGAAAAAAATTGATTTTTTGATCGGATTTGAACTTTATGACTACATGTTTGCAATCTAGTACTTTGGCGCTGAGCCTACTTTCCCTTACTTACAAATGTAGTACTTAAATATGTATGTGAAATTTTAAGAGAAAGTTTCTCTGTAATATTGAGGTATTACAAGAGATAGATAGAATGAGAAATTATAGACTACCATTAGCTTAATAAATTGGAAACGAAAAAAGCGAATAAATAATAGTACAACACCATGTACAGTAAACTCCCGATTATCCGTGGAATAGGGTTGCCTGACAACGTCGGATAACGAATTCCCCGGATAATCCGCTATGAACAAAGAATACGCAAAACGATCGATAATCGATTATACCATAAGTTACACAAATAATGGCCCCGGTTAATGCAGTTCACAAATAATCTTCAGAGGACAAAATAAATACAGAAAATAATTTAAAATGTCGATGTATTTGACGGATTATAACATGTACATTTATATGTCTAGCTATTTACAATATGTACATAAAAGTATATGTCAAAAGTAAGTATGTATGTACATATGTAATTTCCTTTACACATAATACTTTCACTTTTTAACAAAAAAAATCTGTCACTTTCGTCTGTTTTTTGTGAGCATTGATTTAGCTTTAATGTGCGATCTAAGTTTCTTGAGAACCATTTTGTCGCACAGTCTCTACTTGACTCCCAAAGCCATAAAGATCGATAATGTATATGACAGACATGGATAATGCATATGTCACGTCCTAGACTATTTATAGCCGAGATTAGCTGCCATTTGTTTACAATCTTACACGTTAGGTTTTCGGGCGTTCAAGCATTTTGTCATTGTCTCTTATATACAGTAGTCTGCTCGCCCCTTTTATTTCGCTGGCCCTCGTCGGGATGCTTCCCTTTCAATGTAAAAATTAGTACGTACATATTTACATATCTATTTTCTTCATCTTAACTTCTATTAAGCCTTATATGTATTTACGTCGTAATTCACCGTTTGGAAATTTAAACACATGAATCTGATTGGAATAAAAATTGGATATTTGTAAAACAATGGCAGACCCCGGATAATCAGCAAACCGGTTAATCCACCCACGGATAATCGGGAGTTTGCTGTACTTTCTAGGGAGAAAAATGGAAATTGCAAGGAAATTTCCTTTCTATTTTGCCACTTTATATTGTGATTCTGACATATGTATACACATACTTATATTAACTGTAATTATAAAATTAAAAGTAACTAAAATAAGTTTTTTTTTATTGACCTCAGTAGGAACTTACTTTAAAAAAAATATTTTATATTACTCATTAAATATGTTGTTTGTAAAATGAAAATTTAATGTTTATTATCAAGAGCTTGTTTCTTGCAAGTATTTAATTTGAATCACTAAATAGTAGCCTGCAGTATAGTTCGTAATTACAAATACAGTAAGTTACTCCATTTTCCATGGAAGACATAAAAAAACATTTTATAGTACCTTGTAGGAACAATAACACTACCAAGAAGAAACACGGTGTATTAAGTCCTACGTTTTAGTTTTGAAAAAAAACTGTAATTTTTTTGCACTGAAGAATTCTTTCCTGATTGCGCCTTTACTACGTGACAGTGCACTGTGTTTGTTATTAGAGCGACGAATTAAAGGTGACGGATGAGACAGGTTTTACTGTGTGTACAAGCCCCCCCCCCCCCACAAACCAAACTACCAAATCGCACCTCCTCGTCACAAGAAAGTTTTGGTTGAGATACTGCTTCCAATCAGATTTCTGTAAGTTTTAACTACGTGACCATCGTAATGCGTTCTGATAGTCAATAGATAAAAATTTTCAAAATGGTTGCATCAAGAAATGTAAAAAAGCTTTCATTCAACTTCATGAAATTCTTTCTATTCAGGGCTTAAAATCACGAAAATGCGTTACCATAGCAACAGAGTCTCTATTCGAATAAATGAAATGTATATTCACCAGACAAATCAAACCTATATTCTAGTAAAATTTGCAAACAAAATCAATTTTAAACCTTCTAAAGACGTTATTTCAGTGAATTTTTAAAATATGAAAAATATGCCCGTCTTCATTGGGAGTCATGAAGGGGGTTCATATGTAGCTAGCAAAATAAAGTGAGCATATATGTTTTTAAGTGAAAACTTATACAAATGGCTACAATACCTAGATTGACATAAACATATAATTTCGCATCAGTATAGTTTCCGCCAGATTACGCTACGATTCACCTCAAAGTGAGTTAAATGATAACATATGATTTCACGCAAAAGTTGATTTTATGTTATAAAACAACAATTTTAACACGTAGGTTATGCTATATTATTTGTTAAACATTGTTAAGAAAAAAAGTTATTATTCAAATCGTTTTAATTAGTTGGTAAATATATTAATTTACATAAATGTTGATAAACCTCAATACAAATAATTCAATATAACGATAATAACAAGTTACGTGCTTTTAAACCAATTTTTGAAATGAAAATTTTCTTAGAACTGATTTCAATTGAATTTGTAAATAAAATTGTATTCAGTAAGTGTTTTTTTTATTATCTACATAATTTTAATATTAACATAAATACTTGTTTAATTTTAATGTTAATGTTTAATGTTTATAATTCTATATTTTAATTTCAGTCATTTAAATTTTTGCAAAACTATTGTACCTAATTTGTTATTTGTAGTTCAAACCTGGTGTTAAATTTGAAAATATGTACTGTTTCTTATATTATAACAAATGTTTAGGTAATTCCTCAATACGCAAAATTAAATGTTTTCCCCCAATTCTAAATATCTGTAAAAGTTACTATAAAAGTTTTCAATTCTGTTCCCTCGAGTGCCAGAACCTAGTTTTTTCTGATGAAGGAAAAAAGTGTTCTCTTGCCTATGTATGGGAAAAAATGAAAAAAAATCAACAGAAATGGTTTTGATAAAGACCTAAATCGTATAACCACAATACCCACTGACAGAAAAGATTTAACTTCTGAACCACTGATTATTTTAAAAACTAAACCGGAAATATCCCAACAAGTAAAGGAACAGTTTTAACAAAGATTAACATTTGCTGTAATCAAAAAGAAGATAGATAAAAACGTCATTTCCGAAAATCACTGAAGTTGAAAGAAGGGTGTTTTGGCAAGGAAACTCAATTTACTCGGGACAAGTTATTTCAAAGGTTTTATTGGCCTTTACTTGTGTTGCGGGTGACAATAAAATAAATGTCTTTTAAAGACAATCTTCTCCATGTGTTTGGAAAACGCGCTCGCTAACGTTACGATGACAAAGTCGATTTGTTGTTAGCCTAACCATGTTATCGAAGGAGTAATCAACCGTCTCAGCGTGTGAGCGATTTATGTTAGCAATGATGGGTAGAGGTGTTCACGTTCGATATTTACAATATGTTTATAAGGTCGTGGTTACTTGTAGTTGGGCAACACATAATATATAGAAAACACAAAATTCGTTTATAAACAATTACAAAAAATACATGCAAGAATTCCAAAATAAAAAAAAATGTAATAACCTAATCTCGTACAAAATCAATACATCCGGTACCAGATACAAGATGTTTTACTTTATTTATTTGAAACTGGTTCTTTATAAGTGTGCAGCGAATCCACCCCCCCCAATGGCTCTAGAAATGAAATAATGTGACAAGGTTAAGGTAAAACTTTGAACCCAATTTCTATCGATACCAGTTGCGTAACGTATTAAAAGGCTCGCCATTTGAGGTTATTAATATATTCAGAAGATTTAAAGATCTTGTGATCCCAAAAATATTCAAGTAGTCTTTCAAATTTATCTTCATTATTTATATCTCAACAACGAAACTTGTAGGAGTAAAAAATCTTCCACCATTGTACTCTGGGTTTCGTCATCTGAAAGATGCTAAAAGGAAAGTTTACAAAATTACATTTTTATTTTTGTCGATGCAAAATTTAAAACTTTAATTTTTCTACACGACATTTTCAAATTTACAATTACTGTGCTATAGACTACTATTGAAAATAGTAGTTTTATTTTTGTTTTTTAATGTTGAAGATGATAAACCCCCTCGTCGACCCTCACCTTGACGCGGTGAGGGGGCTTAAACTTGGAATTCCATTAGCTTAAGCAAACCCAAGTGAACTAAGAGGTGTCCACAGAAGCTGCATAAGACCACTGCAGCCCCCTAATACATACACAAATATGGCAGAATGAATCAGAGAGTAAAACATTCCGGAGTAATAGTCCCCCAATCGGATCTCCGGGTGGGGACTGCTTTCTATTATAATAAGCAAAGAAATGATCATCCTGATCGTCTTAAAGTAAACATCTGGAATATCAAGGACGAGCACATTGAATGTGTAAGAGAATTACATGGAATAGATAGAAATATTATTATGAGAAATCGAGGAGTGGGAAAAAACAAAAGAATCGAATTATGGTGTCATAGCAGAAAGCAGGCAGTAGAAATGCATATCCAAATGAAGAAAAAGTCAAAAGATGAGAAGATGAAACAATATATATCATTAGGTACAGACTTTAATGAACGTGAGAGAAAAACAAAAGACCTGCATAATTCACAGATTAAATATCATTCTCAGAAATGTTTGCACTGGTATGCCCGCTCCCTGATGAATAAAATAGAAGAGTTGAAGCAAGAATTGGATTTGAGTAATGCTGAGGTTATATGTGTTCAAGAGGAATGGTTGCCTGTGGATGAAAAGCGGCACCCTCGTTTCAAGAATTTTAATATTTTTAACAATTCACGAGCAAATGGCAGAGGTGGTGGTGTCATAACTTTGATACATAAATCTATAGTTGTTAGAAGTCATCAATCTTTCACCACCACAAATATGGAAGCACTTAGCTGTGATATAACTATTAACCAAGATATTAATATAAGAGTAGTCAACGTATATATTCCTAATCAATTAATAACTCATTAATTAATTAATGAGGATTTTTAAAAATTACTGATTTCAGATAAATGTCTCCTTATCATGGGTAATTTTAATGCTAGACATGGCTCTTGGAATAAAGAAAATGACAACAGAAATGGCCGGATAGTTTACGAATGGATTGTGAACTCCAATTTGGTACTTATAAACAAAAACAAAGAACCAACATACCAGTCACCAAGTACAGGATCATTGAGTACATTGGACCTTACCCTGTCCTCTCCGGATCTGTTAGACATAATCAGTAATTGGTATGTGGGTAAAGATCTAATTAGTGACCACTTCCCAGTATATTTTAATATCGACAGTAAAGAGGGAAATGTTAGTGCACATAGAATTATTAGGCCTACTACGCACCATAAAATAAAAGATCCAAATTGGCCCCTTTTCAAACATCTTACTAATAACACAGTAAACTACACAGAAAGTAATACAGAAAAGATTGTACAGAAACTAATGATTGCTGCCTCGGAAAGTATCCCTAGCATTAAGGTAAATAAAAATAAACAAAAGGATAGTAACATTTGGTGGAATGAGAGAATATCCCTCCTTAGATTAGAAAGACAAAAAGCCAGAAAAATGTGGAAGGAATTTAGAACACCCCAAAATAGAAGCAAATACAATCAGGCATCGGCTAAATGTAAGAGAGCAATAAAAGAGGCTAAAAGGACCTCTTGGCATGACTTCATAGGTAGCATCAACTCAAACACACCTTGCTCAGCTTCATGGAAAAGATTTAAAGTAATTCAGGGAAAACCTGATAATAAAATCTATCAGATCACAAATCCGGATGGGATCATAGCTACTAATGAAAATGACATTGCATAATTCAACAAATTATATGTCAAAAAATCAAGTATTGAGGAAAATTGGCCGACTGATCTGAAGAATGAGAAAAATAGCTTTCTTACAACTTTGAATGAAGCAATTTCCCAAACAGATATCTGTGATAAACCTTTCACAGAAACTGAAATGAAGGCTGCAGTATCACAATTGAAGTCATCTACGCCAGGAGAAGATAACATTCATAATTTAATGTTACAGCATTGTTCTGAGCCATTTATGGAAGAAATAAGATGCAATTTTACACAAATCTGGGAGACAGGTAACATACCACAAAAATGGAAACAGGCTATAATTATTCCACTTGTAAAACCAGGAAAATCTCCCGAACTTGCTTCTTCTTACAGGTTTATAGCCTTGACTTCATGTCTCGGTAAACTTTTGGAGAGACTGGATAGTAACCGCTTAACTTGGAGGCTTGAAAATTATAATCTGCTGAGTTCTTGTCTTTTCGGGTTCAGACCTAAACGAAGCACCTGTGATGCTTTACTAAACTTTACAGAAAGTATATATACCGGATTCTCAAACAAAATTAGTATATATCAGCGGTGTTCATCGATTTCGAAGCAGCCTTTGATAAGGTGTCACGCATATCTATTATTTCGCAGTGTATGGAAATCGGTTTAAAAGGGAGGATATTGAAATACATTGTAGACTTCCTTAAGGATAGAAAAATTAAAACTGCAATCAATGATACCTACTCTGAAGAAGAATGTACTCTAAACGGAATACCACAGGGGTCAGTCATTAGTCCTACTCTTTTAACATAATGATGCAAGATTTAAATAATATAGACCTTCCGGGCATCGGCATGGCTATTTTTGCAGATGATGTCACTGTCTGGGCCACTGATAAAGACCCAACCGCTTCTACTCACCGACTACAAAAGGCACTTAACAAAATCTCTGAGTGGTCTGAAAAATGGGGACTAACCATTTCACTATAAAAAACTGAAGTATACTTCTTCTCCAGGCGATACTTGCACAAAAACTATAAACCAGTTATAAACTTAAATGGAAACGTACTGCGGCATAACTCAAATCCTGTACTTCTGGGTATTAAACTGGATCCAAAACTACTGTGGAAAGACCATGTCAATTTCATAGCGGACAAATGTGCAGATAGAATAAAATCGTTGAAAATTATAGCCAGCAGGACATGGGGAGCAGATACATATATATTAAGGCAATTTTATTTGTCCTTTATAAGATCAAAAATCATGTATTGTTGTGAAGTTTGGGGTGGAACAGCTGAGACTCATATTCGAAAATTACAAATATTACAGAACTCAACTCTGAGGATTTGTTTAGGTTGTCCAAAAACCACAAGTATACAGTCTATGGAAATTGAACTGTCAGTCATGCCCTTTGACTTATATATAAAAAAACAATGTGGAAGAAACATTTTCAGATGAAAGCAATTTCGCTTAACACTCTTTCTAACATTGCATTGGTATCTAACATCCGACAGTCACTGTTCTACCATCATAAGAAACCCTGCGAATCATTAAACACAATGGAATCAGAAAAAAATCCAGTTGTTTTGGAACAACAACCCTGGCTTCGAATCCCAATAAAAACCAATATTGAAATTCCTGGTTCACTCACAAAAGAAGATTTACCTCACCTACTAAAATCTGTCGCTATGGAATTGATAAACACCACATAACAACTTTGTAAAAATCTGCACAACTTTGTAAAAATCTTTTTCCGTTGATAAAGAGAACCATAGGGGAGGTGCAGCTTTTCATTGTCCAGAATTAAACGAGGATTACTATGTGCCCTGCTATTCCTCTTCAAGCATGAATGCTGAATTGATGGCCTTAAATGCTGCTTTAGTTTTTGAGCAATACTATTGATGCACAGAACATCTTCATTCTCACCGATTCCAGTTCGGCCCTTCAAGCCCTTCAAGTACAGCACGCTACAGACTACCATTTTCGAACATCTGAAATAACTAAACTGTTAAAAAGCTTAGAACAGAAAAATATTGTATTTCAATGGATCCCTAGTCATTGTGTTGTTCCTGGGAATGAGGAAGCTGTTAGATCTGCCAAGGAGTCATGCAACTTGTTTTCATCTCCTGAAAGTTGTAACTCCTTAAATAATTGCAAAGAGGCAGTTGATAAAGAATCTCACATCTGTTGGAGAAAGAAATGGAGAGAATGCAATACTGGGCGCGAATATTATTCATTACAAAAACAACCTAATGATCCAAAGATCTTCAAGTCGTTATCACGTTCAGTGGCATCTTTTGCGGCACGAGCTCGTATGGGACACATTGTCACCAATAAATATTTGAAAAGGTTCCATATTACTAACGACTCTACCTGTGGAGTGTGCAAGCAAGAAGAGGAAACATTAGTGCACATACATTTAAAATGTCCTGTAACAGCAGCAACAAGGTGTCCGTTGATAAAACATCTAGGACGGGCATTACCCTGGACAGAATCTTGAAAGAAAGTTGTTTCTGGCCATTGGCAGAGTGTGTGTATAGGAGACATCGAGCCATCGAGGCCAACCTTGGAAGCTCGTAATAAGAAGTAAGTTGAAGACGATAAACAACAAAATAAGGTTTTGTTTGCGCAATTTTGTTTATTATTTTAAAAAGAGTCATATATGCGCTCTTTTTTTAGAAACGTTAATATATTTGTAGCCTATGTGAAACGTTCAAATTGATTTATAAATAATTACCGGAGATATTGTGGTTTAACGCAAAGACTGTTGTTAAGAATGCTTGTAACGGAGGTAAATAGTAATAATATTTTTCATACTGACCAACTCGTCGGTAAAAATCAACTATAGTTGTGTTTATGTATAAAATATTATATTGAATTTCTTTGCAATCGGTTTCCTCATCAACTAGGTATATTCTATATTTTCTGTCACAATGACTTACCACTGACATTTGTTTGTCGCTGGCGGTACCAGTGACAAAATATGGAAAATGCCGGTTCCAGTGACAATAGATCGATCGGAAGTTGCTGCTGTTGTAATTGGTCAAAAAGTCTCAGTCGCTGGATAAAATGTTGGCTGTCATTGGTTGATTTGTTGCTGTCACTGGCTCTGCTCTCACCGCTCGTCGATCATCGTGCAGAGTCGTTGACTGAAGGGGAGAAGCGGTTGTCTCTGTTGTGATTGGGCAAAATGGCGCAGTCACTGAATGTATAGTTACTGATATTTTATCAAGGACGTCATTGGTTGATTTGTAGCTGTCACTGGTTCTACACATTTACGTCGTGTCTTTGTGGACGATTTGTGTCAGATTTCACGACAGTTACAGTATTGTGTACAATAGATGCAATTTCTCTCGGAAGTTTGTTCTTAAATTCATAGGAGTTTATTTTTAAATAAAATGATCCTTCCAAAAAAAAGCAAGGTGTGGAATCATTTCTCCAGTGTGGTAAATGGAAGTAGGTATTGCAACGGACCGGGCCACCACCTACGCACGTCGCCGTCAACCCTACCGTTGACCAGCACGCGCGCGCAAGTCCGCCCACCAGCGCCCATTGCAGAGCAAGAATTTTGAAACGAGCCGCTCGCAGAAAAACCACGAACGCTGTGCAATGCTCGCCAAAATCTGCCAGAGAACAAGTCACTGGACTTAAAAAAGAAAAAACCTAACTTGCTGCGGATTCTACCCTTAACGGGTAAGTCATCCCGGGGGATGGGTTCTTTTGAAAGACATCTAAACGGCGAAATGACCATATCAGCTGTAGGAGAGTGTAAGAAACTTGTTTAAAATAATACTCAGTTTGTTTGCAAGTTAGTTAAAAAATCTTTATTTTTTAATTTTAAAAATTTAAAATTTAATATTACAATGCACAGTCTGCAATTTATTTGACTTAAAAATATCCTTTGTGTTGGTTTCTTACACAGTTAAGAAACCATACTCTGCTTATTTTAGTTGACATTTAAAATTTAAATTAAGAATTTACGATTTTAATTTTCTTTCAATCGGAGTATGCCAAAGCGTAAAACTTTGCTCTACTTGACGGTCAATCTTACTTGTCGAAAATATAACCCTTTACTACCTGAAATTCTTGTTCTTATCTTCAAATTAAAAAATTCTCTTTTCCCTTAAGTGACGTTTTAACAACCCTTTACTGCTTGTCTTAATCTTATTTCAGTATCCCAGGTTCTCGACCTTGCAATTTTAATTGTCAATAGTTTGTTTGGTTTACTTAAATTATTTCTGAAAATTTAATTGTTAGAAATTACAAATATTCGTTGATTCAAGCAAAGCCTTACTTTTCAACACACTCCGAAAGATCCCTACTTTTCACATTTTGTTCAATTTATTTAAACTTTCTAAACACACTACTTTATTTTTGGCCATATTTTACATAGCCATGTAAATGATATAAATTTTTTCTATATCTTTATCAAATTTAAATGATCTTTTTTAAATTCAATTTCTATTTACTTTAGCAGGTAAAATTTCAATCGATTTTACCAAACAACCTAAAAACAATTTCATAAAACATATCAAATTATATAAAAACCAATTATGAAGTACATACTGAAACAAAAATTATATATAAAACATATAGCCATATCTCCTACAAGATTTTCAAAATATTTACTGAACAATAAATCATAAGTTATAAAATTTGTTAAAACATCGGCTGAATAAATTCAAACACCTTCCCAATTGGAATTTAACATTTAAATACATATTTAATTCAAACGTTAACTGAAACATATTTCAAACCTTTTTTAAAAATATCTTCACTCATTTACAAAATCTACAAATTTAATTAAATTCATTTAACCCTTTGATTAGAAAATATTTAACCCTTTGATTACTATTTGATTAACCCTTTCGGCATGAAAATCCACATAATGAAATTTATTAATATTTACTAAAACCTAGTTACACCCTTTTAAACTGATCCTTGATCATTTACAAAGAAATTTACAAATTTTAAAATTTATTTAACCCTTTTTATATAAAAATAAAAAACCCTTTGGCTACTATTTGGTTAACCCTTTCTTCATTAAAATTCTACATACTGAAATTTAATTAAAATTTATTTAAAATTTATCAATGCAATTTCTGAAGGAAATTGATATTTAATAAATCTAGAGTAACCTTTGCTAAATGGCTACTAGCCCATTTGCCTTTATTTTATATAATTTATATTTAAACCAATTTGCAAAAATTTCAATTTTCTTTCTAAGTTACTCTACCACCGACATATCATTTTACATACATATAAATCATGAAATAAACAATATATATACTTATAATTCAAAAAAGAAAACTTATATTAACATATTTTTATGGTTAGCTAGACCCACTTACAAATTTAAAATCTCTTGGTTAACTTAACTCTTTTGTTGTAGTTTTTTAAAACATTTAAAATCTACCCATATCAAAATCATAACCCTTTATTTTTACACAAACCTTGGTTTGATTCAATTTATTTTATACACGTATATAATTTCACCCTTTTCTAAATAAAATCAAAAGTTTACATTAAAAAGCTTCAATTTGTTATAACCCTTGTTTATTTTATATGAGAACAATTTATATCAATTTGTTTCATATGGAAAAATGTCGTAATGACCCCTTCTAAATAAAATACCAAGTTAGTTTAATTTAATTATATGAAATAACACTCCTGTTTATAGGAGTACCTGAAACTAAAGCATACCCTTCAAATCAGCTGTTGTAAACAATGGCCTTTTGTCCGCCATCTTGGATATTTACCTTTAGAAAATTATATTTAACTTTATTACAACACATGTTTTATTTAAATTCTTTACACCTTCATAAGATTTTAACTCTTTAATTAATTTAAATCCCTTTATTTGATTTGTTTATTTAAAACCCTTTCCCTTTACATAAGTTCTAACCTAAAATTTCTATTTCCCTTACATTCATTAAATACAACATAATTTCTGCTTTTATGGCATCACCATCTTGAAACCCCCCCACTCTTTAAAACAAAGCCACCAGCATTTACTTATAAAATTCAAAGTTTACTGTTAATGGTTTGAAAATTTATTTAAATTTTATAACCTTTTCCCAATTTAGAAAAAATTCTTCAAATTAAAATTTTTAATTTGCAAAGGGAAGACAAATAGATCTGACCTGAATCCACACAAAGCACGGCTTGCCTATCTTCTCCCTTCCTTCTCCGTCTCTCCCTTTGTTCTCCAGCGGGGTGGGGAAGGTCCGGCTTGGCTGTTGCGTCGTTCCCACGTAGGTATACTTTGATGACTTCCCACGCGTTGCCGCCATCTTTGAAGTCCTCCATCCCTTTGTGTGTCTGGTACGCCTCAGGTAGATCAGCTCGCTTCACCCTTTGGTTGAAATTCTCCCATCTTCTTTCTTCGATGACATTCGCACCTCTTTTAAATTTTAACAGTTACTAATAAAATTTTAGCTTGAAGCCCTTCTTTTAACACAGTTCTTGGGCATTTTTTAACACAGAAAAGAAATAGAAAAATCTTTTAAAAGCGTTTATCAGGTTAGTTAAATTTTGTTTAATTTTGTTAGGAATTTAGAATCACTCTTTTAAAACTGTTTGCTAGGTTACACTGTTCACATCGCCTTGTCTTTCTAGTAAGGCTGCAACACACACATTTAACGACGCTCGCACATAATTTGATGGAAATTTATGGGGAAACCCCCTTTCGCCGCGATCTTGAAATGCGAAAGGGCCCCATACACGAAACACAGCGTCACGACATCTCAACGAAACGAACTTTCCCTAGCCACTCATAGTTTTTGAACTATTAACGGTAACAAAACTATTGTTCATTGTTTTACCGGAGCTACGCCCGACACCGTCCTTACCCTTCGAGAGTCCTGGTTTAGCTGGGGCGTAAAAGGACGCTTGGCTTTGCTCAAACCGGGAAACACCCCCTCCTTGCAGTCCGTTCCCACGAGTTGACAACCAATAAGGATCTTAAATCGATGTCGCCTGATCGGCGCGCGCACTCCTTTTGTACAAGTGCGTAACGGCTCGCAAAATTGATAGACAGATCGATTCAATCCACTTTTTCGATCAAGCCGTATAACTCTTTAAGGGTGCTTCTGATGGAATTTTATTATTCTTTATTTTTGATTTTTCGCGTCTTGCTTTATCTCTGGAAATGTCGATGGTAACTCTAGGTCAATTTTGACCATCTTCCCCTTGCAAACGGCCTTAAATTTAAGTTTCAAACCCTTCCCACGGTGGATTGGTTTGTTTTACTTACAAGAAATTTAGACTCTTTATGTTTTAAATTTTATCTTTTTGCGGCATGTATTCCAAGAGAATATTGCCCGCCGCAGTATGTGTAGAGAGAAGAGTTATTGAATGGTGGACAACACACACAGGGTACCAATATAACCTCAAACAATTACCCCTAAGATAATGCTAATCAGAATTGTAGTTGAAGTAATAATATAGCCTTTTATAATTTTAGTGTTATACGTGTGTCTATATAACATTCCTCTCTATCAGTCTATTAGACGTTAAACATATAAAGCAATGAACTGTTGATTGATAATTTACCAAAGCACGAATACATGGATAGAACTGTTTATTATCGCTGCATTTACACACAGAGTTAATTGTTGTTAATTAATTCCGCTTGCTTGATAAGTAATTACACGAGTTATTCTAAACAATTACCTTGCTGATAGTGTTAATACATTCGTTAGATTGAATAGAAGGGAAAAGCTCATTGTTCTGATGAAATAAAATGAAGATAGAACATATTGGTTACATTAAATTTAAATTCCAATAATATAACTGTTAAGGGCGAAGTAAAAATATCTTGTTTGTATAAATATATAATCAAATTATTTATTCCCTATAAAAATATCCTGTTTTAAAAACAGGTTTTCTTTTCACTAAAATTGGTGTAGGTTGTGATTCTGATAGCTTTAGATACATTAGAAAATAAATTTCAGAAAAAACATTAGAACATTTAAAGGACATTTTTAAACATTTTTGAACTGAGGAACCATCTAGTGAAGCTTTGCTAACTATATTCGTGAAAATTCTCTCTCTCTCTCTCTCTCTCTCTCTTATATATAAATATATATATATATATATATATATATATATGGTGAAATAAAATAATTTTCATAAACAAGAATATACGAGTATTACTTCATTTTATTGTTGATTGAAGCTTTTCGCTAATTTACATTATTAGCATTTTCAAAATTTATAAATCACTGTCCAGTTATGTGACTAGAGTAAGACTGTAGTTGAACAGTCTTACTCTAGTCACATAACTGGACAGTGATTTATAAATTTTGAAAATGCTAATAATGTAAATTAGCGAAAAGCTTCAATCAACAATAAAATGAAGTAATACTCGTATATTCTTGTTTATGAAAATTATTTTATTTCACCATACATATTCAACAAGAAAAAATAATTCATCTAAGTTTTACAATATATATATACTCGAAAATCAGGACACGTAATTAAAGTTCTCGAAATTCGACTCGCACCCATACCAAATAAGATTCTGGTTTTAAGTACAATAAAGTTTAATTGATACATTCACACACACACACACACACACACACACACACACACACACACACACACACACACACACACACACACACACACACATACACACACACACACACACACACACACATACACACACACACACACACACACACACACACACACACACACACACACACACACACACACACATACACACACACACACACACACATACACATTTATATATACATGAAAACGAAGAGCTTCTCCATATTAATGTGAACCCAACTTTTGCTTTCCTAAAACCAGAAGAATTATCAGATAATGTGATTTAATCGCAGGCTCCTAATAACTTTAGATTAACACTATGTATATGAGAGCTGAAGTGAATCTCCCGGGGGAGGAGAAAAACCAAATTCCAGAAGTTGGAGGATATAATGGGAAAAATTATTAGTAATTATGAAAAAGCAGAAAATTTGTTAGTAATTATAAAAAGGGCGGCAACATCAGATCACGTCTGAAGGCGTTGGCGCACACGCACAGGCGTGATTAAATGTTAGTTTTATGTAAATACGTTAAATAAAAATATAATAAAATATTCATAAAGTAATAAAAATAAATAATAGTAGCAATAACAAAAGTAATATAAATTAATAACCTGTAAATATTTACTATGATGAAGCTTCTAGTCTGATTTTAAACACGCCTAAATAACAGCAGGTTAACAGTTGTTTAACCAGTCCAAAGCCTGGATAAAGTGTGATGGGATCAATTTTATTATAATAATAATAAAACCCTTTGTAAGCTATTATTTACAATTGTCTACCATTAACGTGTCAGATATTCTTAGAAAGGCGTGCACAATGGTCACTGTGCAAGATTGTCACTGTTCCCAATTGTCATTGAGCGTGATTGTCTCTGTTCGCGATTACGACTGTGTGTGGTTATCACTGTGCGCGATTGTCACCTTGCGTGATTGTCACTGTTCCCAATTTTCACTGAGCGTGATTGTCACTGTTCGTGATTACCACTGTGCGAGGTTATCACTGTGCTCACCGAGATTGACACATTGCGTGATTGTCACTATGTGTGCGCGATTGTCACTGTGCGTGATTGTCACAGTTCTCAAATGTCACTGAAGGTAAGTGTCACTGTTCGCGATTGTCACGTTGCGTGATTGTCACTATGCGCGATTGTCAATGTGCGCGATGTCACTATGCTTTCGTGATTGTCACTGTGCTTGATTGTGACTGTTTGCAATTGTCACTGAGAGTGATTGTCACTGTGCGTGATTGTCACAGTGCGTGATTGTCATTGTTTGCAATTTTCACTGAGAGTGATTGTCACTGTTAGCGATTGCCGCTGTGAGTGGTTATCACTATGCGCGATTGTCACTGAGCGTGATTGTCACTATGCGTGCGCGATTTTCACCTTGCGTGATTGTCACTGAGCGTGAATGTCACAGAGTGATTGTCCCTGTTCGCGATTACCACTGTGCGTGGTTATCACTATGCTTGCGCGATTTTCACTGCTTGTGATTGTCACTGTTCCCAATTGTCACTGAGTGTAATTGTCACTGTTCGCGTTTGCCACTATGCGTGGTTATCACTGTGGGCGATTGTTACCTTGTGTGATGGTCACTGTGCGCGATTGTCAATGTGCGCAATTGCCAATATGCGTACGCGATTGTCACTGTGCGTAATTGTCACAGTGCGTGTTTGTCACTGTTTGCAATTGTCACTGTGAGCGATTGTCAACATGCGTGACTGTCACGGTCGCGATTGTCCTTGTGCGAGTTTGTCACTATTCGTACGTGAACATCACTGATCAATTAACTCGCCACCATTCTCAATAATAAATCATTAAGGTCTTTCCTGCCCGATTCCAACTGCTTTCCCTTATTCTCCTTTTTACAAGTTGATTCATCTTTATGATTCCGATACCGAGTAGATCTATGAAGGTATGAGACTGTCCCCCTCTAACGTCATGGTCTCTATAACAGGGGGCTTTACACCCCTACCATACTCCTACCTATAGGAAGTATTCCCTTATCCTTCGTGATCGACAGTACCAACACTGCTACAACGCCTTAAAATCTCCAAGAAACCGCGAGGCCTGCGTGTAGACACTGTCTAAATGTACTGATGTCTCAAAACAAAAAGATAATGCACAATAAAGAAGTGATCTAAACATATAGTTCACGTCCTATAATAGTGAATTCTACAGTATGTTTGTTAAATTCTCAGTATATTTATCTTCAATTCTGTTGGGAATATTTGTGTATATTCGAGACCATTTCCCAGGCATTCTTAACAAAGCAATATTTTACTTTGTTGACGCGTTTCACAATTACTCCATTTTCAAAACCTAAATAGTAGGCTACTGTTCGCTCAAATCTTGACTTCGTCTGTATATAGTGTTAGACACTCCTCCATCAATTGCAGACCTCGCTTCCAATTATATGATACACGCTTAAACCTGGCTAATTTTTAACTTTTAAAAACAACATCCGACTGTGCATTTATTTGTTCTTTTATTACATTTTGTTTAAAGTTTGATTTAAAAATTTCTAAATGTATAAATTTCAAAAATATATTGATTTTTTCATTTTTAAAATAATTTTAAAATATTTTGTCCTTAGGAACTTTATTATTATAAATTTGTTAGTTCAACATTTATAGGGTGGTAAAATTATTTTTTTCACAGTTTGTGTTTTTTTTTACACGGACCGTAACAAAAGGTTTGGCAACCTAGACTAAAATACGTTTAGAGCCTCTGATGGTATGGTAATGTGTAAACGTCAACCTGCATCTATCGGCTTCCAATGAGAGTAGATCATCCTGCCTGCTATGGTAAGACAAGATAAAACCATTTTCGAATTTAACAAAACCTAATTATGCAGCTCCAAGTTTCCTTCATTCGATTACGCTCTAGAAGCACGCGCCTTACAAATCCAGTTTCGCTATAGTGCCTGCATCCCGCAAAATGTAATCTTAACTCAATTACACAACTCTATTAATGCTTTCATTATTTTTGTCGTTCTGGATTTCTTCAAAAGCAACTGAATTCTACATTGTATTTTCCACTAATCTTATTTCCAAGTTTTAATCCCATCAACACAGTTTGTGGCTCCGCTAGAAATATCGTTAATTTTTTTTCGTATTAAAAATACATTTTTTAATTAATTTTTAATTTTAATTAATTAACAGCAAGAGCTATAAAAACCATGTAAGTGTTACGTATCAGACAAAACCCAAAGAGCTGGATTGAACAAAACTTAATAACATAATGGATTGTTGTTTATGAAATATATAATACCTAAATATGTTATCATAAGATGCTAAAAGTTGAAGCCTAGTAGTTTTTTCTAATTGGTTGTAATACGTATTATACAAATTGTTGTATATCTATCGCGTAATATCTAAATATTTTGGTCTTTGCTAGTTGCAGCTTTGCCTCATCAATAAAACCAAGAATAATTAAAGGTAAAATTAACGCAGTTGTGTCGAAAACTCTGGACTACATTCTGACGCATACCTTAGGGAAAATTCAGTTCCAAGCTGAAATACGAGGTTTCGCAGAGAGATTTATAAATAATACATGCTCACTGAAGCTTTAGAAACAAGCTACTTCCAGCTCGTACAACCTGGAGATGTTTAGAGAGATACAAAACCACTTCTAATGGAACAGAAATTTCATGCGTATACCAGCTTGAATCTAACCAATCAATTATTAGCTTTGTATTTGAACGCGGACATTACTTCTGAATTCGAAGTATAACGGAAACGGTTTATCAATTGGAGCAATATTGGGTTCAACAAAACACTAGGAGCAGAAGTACTAAGAGAAGGGGAGGGAGAGAGAAAGAAAGAAAGAGAGGGGAAGATATAGAAAGTGAACAGAATAAGAGATTAAGTAAGAGAAATTAAAGGAAAAGAGAGAGTATGAGAGAGTAAAAGTGAGAAAAAAGGAGTAAGGAGAGAAATTAAGAGACAGTGAAAGAGCGAGAGTAGGAGTGAGAGAAATAAAGAAAATAAAAGAAAAGTAAGAGAGAGTAATAGAAAGAGAGAGAGAGAGAGAGAGAGAGAGAGAGAGAGAGAGTAAAACAGAAAGAAAGAAAGTGAGAGAGTAAGAGAGTAAAAGAGAGAGAATGTAAGAAAAAGAGAGAGAGTGTGAGAGAGAGAGTAAGAGTGAGAGAGAGTAAGAGAAAGAGATTGTAAGATAGACATAGTAAAAGAGAGATTGTAAGAGAGAGAAAAAAGTGGAGAGTAAGAGAGAAAGAGGGAGAGAGAGAGATAAAGTGAATCGGCTATGATAACTTTATCCTGATTTGACTCCAACATATTCCAAGAGCTATATAAAAAGAAATTTATTTGTACTAAATTCAGCCAAATTGAAGTGTATGTATGCATAAATTGGAATATGAGTATCCAGCTGTGAGTACTAACGAAGGAAGCGGCTTGATTTACATATTTAATGAGCTGATTTTACTCTTACATGACTCCAGAAACACGTGTAATGCTGTATAACATTCAAACTAATTAGTGTGGCAGGTTTCAGTGTTAATGAGTTTATAGACATTGCTTTATTTTGTATGGTGATTCACAGCTTGCGTAAAATAAATAGGCCCTATTTAAGTCGCTGAGCTTAGTAGGTTCTCTTTGTAGGATCATGTTTGTATCAGATGAGTTTGTACATTTGTCGTTCATAAAACCACACCTTTTCTTGCACCGTATTATATATTGAACAATTCGTAACACGTTATTCGTATTAATTCCAAGCTAGGAAACATTTGTACTGGATCAATGTTTTTGAGGTGGCTAGTACGAAGTAATATAGTAAAATGAGTAGTGGAGTATTCCGTCAGGTAAAATTCCCTCAAATATATATCCGAAATAATTCCTGAGTTATTCAAAAAGGGAATACGGTTTTAGTTTCAAAGGTCAGGAAAATTGATAACTATAGTTCGACCAGCTGGAATAGCACAGGATTGGAATAATTTACAAGTAGGTAAATTGATAATTCCTATTCTGTTTTTTATGAACAAAACGAAAACTCATTACAAAACATTGCGAGTCCTTTGATAAAGTTTTTAAATTAAGACGAAAGGAATATTCGCAATAAATATTAAAAAAACCTACTTAGGGGACTTTCGCTACAGATTATATATGTCCACTCATGTTGTAACACACTTTAGATGGTGTTACATATTAAATTGGAAATTTCAGAAAACAAACGAGAATGTATTCAAAATTGTAACAATATACAACTATATCAAAAAATTGTGATTTATTAGAAATATTTTTAATGAGATCTCTGGTTGATAGTGACATCTGTCGGAAGAGTTTGAAAACAAGTAATGAAGTAGGGATGCGCCCACCCGGATGCGCGGTAGCCGGAAAAATTGCTCCCAACGATAGTTTAAGTTCTCTTTTAGCCAAGATGTAAAAGGCAACGGATGTGTCCGAGAGCGAGGAAATTTTATTTTGTTTTCAAAAAGTTAATGTAATATTCTTTTTCTTAAACACGTTATAATCAGGGTGTAGAAGACAGCGTACGTAACCAAGTACAAAGATGGGACGCTGAAGTTACCGATGATATTTCCTGAGACTTTTCCACTAGAAGGATGCGAGGCTACGACATGTGTATACAGCTAAGTGGACGATTTCAAACTTTAGAGATTTATTACAAAAATTAAAATGTTAGACAGTTTAACTCAAATTAATGAACCTTGAACGTTTCAATCTATATATATATATATATATATATATATATATATATATATATATATATATATATAAATGTAATTTATGCATCATTTGGTGCACTTGTGTTCACCTTGAATTATAAAATTTTATTATAAAAAAAAGCAAGTAAACTCGAGTACAGATCCATTTTCAGCCATTGATTGATTTATTGATAGATTGCTATACGTAAAAATTCATAAGTCAGATATTAAATGTTCAATAATCCATAACTGAAGCAATGTCTAGAAATTTGTATCATGATTATAATTTGTTATTTTTTTTGTTAAATAAAATGAGTTTAATTGCTTTAATTGAATTTAAAAGAGTAATTATTTAACCAGCACACAATTCCATGCATTTCAAGTTAAAAAGCCTTAAATAATAATTTAATACGACTTTGCAGGTCATTTTCTAAATGTGTAACTATAAACTGCAATATTTAAAATCAGCCTTAACTCATAAAACTTCGAGCTAAGTTAAAAATAAGAATAAGACAGTTACAATGTCCGGTTGAAAGATAATGTAATTGTTTACACAATTTTAAAGGATGAAATTATATTGTGGTTTTAATTAGAGAATAAGTGTTTCCATGATTAGAGAACCTTTTAATTTTTTAAATAGGCTGTAGAGAAGTGATGCTAAATAATTCCCAAGCCGATGTATTACATATTAGATTCTTCTACTCTTGGAGAAACGCATATGTAGAGTTGCCAGTCGAATCTACAAATTTTTTAATCGGATGTGTAACTTGGTAAGCTATTGTAATCGGTAATTGTGTTTAATCGAAACTTGATGCGGTAATGTAGGCTTCTCAAACTCTGATACAGAACTACATGGCACAGTTGATTGAACCTAAAGAATAATAGCAGTAAGTTGCAATTTTATCATAATATATATAAATTTTGTATAAGCTTAGTAAATTATACGAAATTCAGTAAATGTTGGTAACCATAAAGTTTTATTGCTATTTATACCATTTATATGTGCTTAATAATAATATTATTTCCGTAGTACATTATTCAAGTAACCAATCTGATTATTTACAAAAAATTCCAGCAGTAAAAAAAATTGTTTTTTATAGTTCGGTAAGATCTCTTACAAGACGGAGCGTAACAGATATTTCACCCAGGAAGTTAAGGGATAAATGAATTGGAAACAGTTTGAGGTTATGTCATTTTTGAAAGTCTTTATAATAGTTACAGCTGTTATGCAAAATATTTTCAAAATGTTCAGTTAATTCATAATTTTTTAAACATTTAAACAAAAGTAATGTTTTATCTAAAAATTAAAATATGTTTAATTAAAGTGAAAAGATTTCTTGAAGACTTTTTAATTCAGGCTTACTTTAGGTTTATTGTGTTTAGTAATAAATTTGTTAGGTTAATTATGCTATAATGTTTTATTGTATGACTAATATCGAATAAGGGTTAGGGGAAGTGTATACATAGAGTATAGGGGAAGTGTATATATAGAGTATAGGGGAAGTGTATACATGGAGTATAGGGGATGTGTATTGCAACCGTGCTTCACCCCGCCAACCTTTCAACCTGTCAAAAGTTGTCTACCACCTAGTTACATGAGCAAGTATTAAAATCCCATCTAATAAGTATACCCTGGGAACGTTGTCTATAAAGTGTATTTAAAGTCATGGTAAGGTCAGTGGTCTGTCATATGGTCTAATTTATGTCAGCTGAAAACACATAAAATTAACCACATCATAAATTTGCCTTACCATGCTTTGAAGACATCTCTCCACCAGGCTCCTGCTTTAGTGAAGTCCGTGCAAGATAGAGTCTTACCATATCCTCCTAAAAGAGGTCCTGTGTTTCATATGGTAAAACCTGCCAGTGAGTATCAACTCCTGGGCTTTAAAGCAAAACCAACTAGTCCTTAAGCTAGCTCATAATTTATAATTTAATTTAATTAATTTCTCTGGATGGGTTGCTCGATTATCTTTAGGTTGCACATTGATTTCTAGCTATTTATTATTAAATAAATATGACTGACTCTAATAGACTGGATTTTACTAATTGTATTGATTTTATTAATTTACTATTATAATTTACTAGTTGGGAAATAATTAAATTTATTAGTTCTGTACACAGGATTAATTCAATAAAATTTACTCCTTTGACTTTTGTTGGAAACTGAATTTAATAATAAAGAAATTTGTAACTGAAATAAATTGAATATATACTTTCAAATGGTACTATCTTAAAGTCCTTAGCTAATAAAACTAAATTAAATTTTCCTTAAATAAACTAAAATTACTTTGATATTTATTGCAGGGAGGTTGGCTAAGTTTATTTCAATTATTATAAATTTCAAATTTAATTTATGATCTTATTTTGTGCCAACAGTTAAATGACATTCAATAAATTTACATATTGTATTATTTAAACCAAATTTGTTGCTAATTCTACTACCACAGAAAACATTGATTTACAAGCTTATGAATTTATATATATATATATAAATTGAAATATTTTAATCACAACTAAATTTCAAATTTTATCACTCATTCAGAAAATACTAAA
Organism: Prosapia bicincta; assembly: GCA_036971475.1. NCBI lineage: Eukaryota > Metazoa > Arthropoda > Insecta > Hemiptera > Cercopidae > Prosapia > Prosapia bicincta. The sequence continues at coordinate 25,867,447 of JBAIZL010000009.1, read as the reverse complement.
TAATTTGTGATTGACTTTGTTTAATAATTTCTGGTTGAGAAATTATTTATATTTTTCTACAAGTTAAATATTGATAAATATTTTCCCCCAGTTTATTTAACTACTGGTTGTAACAAACTTTACTGCATTTCCTTAGATATTATGAATGAATTTATTTTATAACTATGCCTAATCTTCTTTCTATCTTTTTCCATATACTTTACTATTTCTCTATTTGCAAACATTTGAACATTTTTACTTAACCATTTTTATAACTAAATAATTTTGTAATTTCCAATTTTTTATTTAATTTTCATGGAAATAAAGCCATTATTTATAATTTTACACATTTAAAGCCATTATTTGAATCTTTGAATCTTTGGATCGTACTTAAAGATCAAATTTTATTTAATTACTAAATTTGTATAGAAATCATGACTTGCCCAATTATCGCACATTCCAAGATACGTCCCAAGGTCCAAGGAGATGATTTTACGCTTCCAGACCGGTAGTTCTTCTAGTCTGGAATTTGGTTCATCCAGGAAGCAGGAACGGACAAATTCGGCGAAGCCAGTTTCTTGACAAATGAAAATTTAACCGTGATTTTTCATATTTTGATGTCTAGTTTTCACTAGACATAAATTAAGTCATACTACATTATTCCCGCACTCCGCGGCCTCGATTTTTGCTCTAGAAATCCATTTTGGTATATTTGCTAATTTAACAGAAACTATGACCTTTCTGGTCAGTGGCCTAATTACGAGAGAGCGAATAAACGCTCAGCGACAGTTATAGTCTCTATTCCCCCACCCTCGATTTGCTTGTCTGACTTGGATTTTGCCATTTTTTCTTGTCTTAACTGTTTATTTAAAATATTGTAGAAACCTGATTTTTACGTAGCACACAAAACACTCCTGAAGTCATGATTTTTGTACAATTACAATTTATTTTAGAATTATAGACTTAATGATCAATATTCATGGCTTGAAAATATTATTTAAATTATATTTTATAAATTGAGATTATTTCAGTTTTTTATTGAATTGTAACGGGACATTTCAACCCGTTTCAGTATACATAGAGTATAGGGGAAGTGTATACATAGAGTATAGATAAGAGTAGGGTAAACCCCCTCTTTAAGACACGAAGGGGGTTTGTGGCAACACATGTGCAGGGTAGATCTGGAGTAAACCTACCCTCAATCAAGGTCATACAGACTTGTCACCTATCCTTCCCCTTGTAATAAGGGTAGATGGAACAAGGTAAGAATGACATAGTGTTACCTATTTAGTACTTGGTCAAACGGTTTCTACAGCGATATTTTCCTTTTTACTATTTACTATAGATTGAACTCCAACATACTTTATAAACAAGAAACAGGTGAGATCAAGCGAGGTAGATACATATAGACTGCTTCGAAGTATTTGCAATTTGTAAAACAACCTCAATGAAGCAACACACAATTAGAGCGTACTTTTTATCATAGGATCTGTGAGTAGGGTGTAATGATTGTTCGCGATTCGGATTCACTTCCTATCGGAGATTTTAACTTCTGTGACCGTGTTTCGACTTGTGTTTGCACGAAACCACTTTGCAGGTTGGCGTCTTGCCTACAGGTAGACACCTGTATATTACACCTGAGATATCCAACGGCTCTGATGTCGCCCAGCCTATGTGCTGACGTCACTGTGACCAAAGAGTTTTTTTCGCCCAATTCATACGTAGAATATTTGTTGTATCTTTGTGGATCTTAGTATCGATTGGCATCCAAACTGAACACATAACGATCATAATTGATCTGTGAAGAATCGACGGTCAATTGTATACAAGCGTCATAAATTGTAAAATAGGCAAATTCAATACATCCAATTCCCCGTACTAACGTAACGGTCCTGACAACACACTTCAGCCTACAGTGTGTTCAGCCTACCTTTCTTGACAAAGCTTCTATAACTATAACGGCTTTTAAATTATGTTTAAACATAGGTAAAGAAAAGAGTCTACGCACATACCCTAAATTTACACATATTTTAATTTTATTACCTTATAGATGTAGAGCACGTAGCTCATAGTCTTTGTACTCTCTTCCCGGCTATAAATCTTAATAACACAATAACAAGAACATGAAATAAATTAAATTTAAATATATAAGAGAAAAAAAAATATACGCAACACACAGAGAAATATATGTACAGTAAACTCCCGATTATCCGTGGAATAGGGTGGCCCGGCAACGCCGGATAACGAATTCCCCGGATAATCCGCTATGAACAAAGAATACGCAAAACGATCGATAATCGATTATTATACCATAAATTACACAAATAATGACCCCGGTCAATGCAATTCACAAATAATCTTCAGAGGACAAAATAAATACAGAAAATAATTTAAAATGTCGATGTATTTGACGGATTATAACATATACATTTATATGTCTAACTATTTACAATACGTACATAAGTATATGCCAAAAGTAAGTATGTATGTACATATGTTATTTCCTTTACACATAATACTTTCAATTTTTAACAAAAAAATCCGTCTTTTTTTGTGAGAACTGATTTAGCTTTAATGTGCAATCTAAGTCTCTTGAGAACCATTTTGTCGCACAGTGTCTACTTGTTTCACATGTCACAAAGCCATAAAGATCGATAATGTATATGACAGACATGGATAATGCATATGTCACGTCCTAGACTATTTATAGCTGAGATTAGTTGACATTTGTTTACAACCTTATGATACACATTAAGTTTTCGGGCGTCCAAGCATTTTGTCATTGTCTCTTATATACAGTAGTCTGCTCGCCCCTTTAATTTCGCTGGCCCGCGTGGATGCTACCCTTTCAATGTAAAAATTAGTACGTACATATTTGCATATCTATTCCCTTCATCTTAACTTCTATTAAAACCTATATGTATTTACGTCGTAATTCACCGTTGGGAAATTTAAACACATGAATCTGATTGGAATAAAAATTGGATATTTGTAAAACAATGGCAGACCCCAGATAATCCGCAAACCGGTTAATCCGCCCACGGATAATCGGGAGTTTACTGTATAAATATAAAGAATTAGGCCTACATTATATTCCTCGCTGAAATGATAAGGTGTGTTATTTTTTAGTTTAACAATCCCTATCTTATCGACTTATTCTTTTAAAACATTACATAAATAGTAAGGACGATAGTTCTTACTTTTACTTTAATACAACAATTTAACTTTTGTTAAAATGGTCAACTGTTTAGAGATGAACCAAAAAGAGGAACTAGAATGAATGAAGAAACCAGAATGGTTGAAGAAACAACCTGTAACCCCCCGGTATTTTGTAAATGGGATAGTGGGGTAATAATTAGTGGGGTATTTTGTAAATGGGGTAATAATTTTAAAAATCTTGAATTACCTTTATCGACTACCTTTATTCTTTATACTCACAGAGACTCGCCGGGTGAATTGTTTGTCTCAACAATTGTAATCCTATGATTAAGTCAGGCAGTCTGGGTGTTTATTTAATTACTCTAATAAAGGCAGGTTACATTAAAATTCTCGTTTATGTTTACAAAAAAGATTTATCTTAGAAAACAATTTTAAATAGTCAAAAGGTTACAATTAAAATTATAATTTACTTTGTTTCTTCTTCACAAATTAAAATACATAAATTTACATCTTTCAAAAATGTTTCCATACAAAGCTAGGTTTAATGCATTCTGGTATATATATTTACTAGTTTAATCTAAACCAATAATATTTTTTTAAATATACTCGTATAACATACTTTTGGAAATTACTTACACTCACGTGGCTTTGTTAGAACATTTACTTACCAACCCGATTTCACTTTTAAATTTTGAAAACAATAAACTGAACGTAACAAAGCCACCAATAAAATTTACCTTTTTAATTGAACTTAAAAAATTACATTTGTATAAGTTTTATAAAAATTTTGACGATTGCAGGCCCATCCTGATCCTCCCTCTTAGGTTCGTCGCGAGAGAATGAACTACACTACTTCCCACGGGAACTTAACACATGAATCGAAAATATCCACAACATTGTGCATTCGGGAAATACCTTGCGTTGGTATTTAACATGGCGGGCCTACCTACTAGCTTTGTCAAAGAGCATCATTTTAAAAAAAAACAATTTTTTTAAAATCAAAGCCGATTTTACATTGAATTGCAATCAGAAAAGCAGCATATTACAGATTTTCTCTTGTCGACCTGAAAAGAAATTTTTTTATACTGAAAATTAACATAAGTACAATTTTAATTACGTATCATTCTATAGTGATTTCAGTGACATTGTACATTCTCCATTGAACATGCTATAATTCTAGAGATGTGAAATAATGATATTTTATTTCAATGTCTGTTTACCAACCTTACTGTGTGCCCCTTTTTTCCCCCATAAACTATCTCCTGAGACAGGATATGCTTCTAACTTTTTGCGAGGGATACTTCCTGTTTTTTTTCCTACTGGCAAATTTCCCACATCGCACACACTGAGGCGTGAGAAATTATTTACTTCCTGTAAGCCAAAACTTTAGGCCAACCTTGGCTTTCTAACACCTGAATACTTGCATCTGAGGACTATCGCCTTTTACTATTTTATTGCCTTTACAATCTTACCCTCTTATACAAATCTAAGCATGAACAGATTGTTTTATAACCTCTTGTTATCCCTTACAATATCTAGTGCATCTTATATTTTATACTTTTCTCTTTGTGGGAATTATATCCCATACTTTGAAATTCCAATATCTTAAATTTTTAAATTCTAACCTATACTTGAATTTCAAATTACTTTCCTAGTAAGTTAGTAAACAAAGAAATCAATTTTCTTATTACTCTCAAAACTTTATATTCCAAAAAAAAATTAATTTAAATGAAAAAATATTTATTATAAACTTAATAAACTCTTTAACGTTTTAAACTTTTGTTTTGACGGTACAACCTTACAGGCTCTGCCACCCCCCCTTATAAGAATGACATGAGGTCGTGCCCCCTCCCATTTATATTTGGCCAGAATTAAAATATGAGTATTTATCGGAAACTGATTAGTTCATTAAAAGATCAGATAATTTTATTTAAATTTTAATATAAATATTTTTGTAATATATTTTTCATTACAACTGATAATGCTGTAATCCTACACTGATAGACTTGATTCAGGCCTTGCACAACAATATCTTGAAATTTTTTTTAAGTGCTCACCTTAGGTAAAAGCATAATGTTATCTCTCATGTACTTGGACAGGAATAATAATGGTATATTTGTGAACCGACTTTCGAGAGCTATTATTTACAGTTCTTACATTTTCAAAAATACTAGTCTTCTAAAAAAATCATTTATAGTTGAGGACATTGATGAGAAAATTGAAAGGCTTCGGGGGGGGGGGGGGTAATTCCTAATCGCTGCTCGATAAACTGGAGTTAAACTATAGCGAAGGTTTGCAACTATAGCGCGGTGCTGTAATAATTGCATCGTTGGATGTGAGGAAATTCGGACAAGTTCCGGTCAGATGTGTCTTGCAGACGGTTAGATCAGTATCACGCACGATTGCTGTCATGCACATTGATGTCACACATTCCCGCATACGTACAATAAGTACCAGAACAGCTCACTGCAAGATACATAGTATTACTATTTTTTTTATTATTTCGTTTTAAATTTAAATCCCAAAATTACCAACTGTACTCAAAATAGAAAATTGTGCCCCAGGCTGCATAATGCTGCGGAAGTCACGTATTATGCAACAAGTATAAAATGCAAAAGTTTAATGACGCCTTCGTGTCATTCTGTTATACATACGACATTAGAAATTAATGGTGATTAATACTATTTTAATATATAATTTTATTTTATATTTCGAGGCCTTATTTTAGTAAACAATTTTTGTGATTCTTGAGTAAATAAAGAAATAACATGGAATTTTGTAAAATATGTGACCAGGGTGCTCCACGTAGTTCTGTCTCTGCTTAGGGTTCACGTAGATCTGTCACTCCGTAGTATTCCTCGTAGATCTGTCTCTGCGTAGGGTTCCACGTAGTTCTGTCTCTGCGTAGGGTTCCACGTAGCTCCGTCTCTGCGTAATGTTCGTCATAGATCTGACTCTCCGTAGTGTTCCACGTTCATCTGTCTCTGCTTAGGGTTCCACGTAGTTCTGTCTCTGCGTAGGGTTGATCGTTGATCTCTCTGCTTAGGGTTCCTCGTAGATCTGTCTCTCCGAGTATTCCTCGCCTATCTGTCTCTGCGTAGGGTTTCTCGAATGTATAGGTCGCTGCTTGGGGTTGCTCGTAGATCTGTCTCTGCGTAGATTTCCACGTAGTTCTGTCTCTGCGTAGGATTAAACGTAGTTCTGTCTCTGCAAAGAGTTCCTCGTAGATCTAACTTTACGTAGGGTTCCTCGTAGATCTGCCTCTGCGTAGTGTTAAACTTAGATCTGTCTCTGCGTACTGTTCCTCGTAGATCTGTCTCTGCGTAGGGTTCATCGTAGGACTGTCTGCGAAGGGTTCCTCGTAGGTCTGCGTAATGTACCTCGTAGACCTTTCTCTGCGTAGGTTTCCTCGTACATCTGTCTCGGAGTTGGGTTCAACGTAGTTCTGTCTCTGCGTAGTGTTCCTCGTTGTACTGTCTCTGTGTAGGGTTCCTCGTAGATCTGTCTCTGCGTAGGGTTCTTCGTAGATCTGTCTCTTCGTAGTGTTGCTCGTAGATCTGTCTCTGCGTACCGTTCCTCGTAGATCTGTCTCTGCGTAGTGTTCCTCGTAGTACTGTCTCTGCGTAGGGTTCCTCGTAGATCTGTCTCTGCGTAGGGTTCCTCGTAGATCTGTCTCTGCGTACTGTTCCTCGTAGATCTGTCTCTGCGTAGGGTTCCTCGTACATCTGTCTCCACGTTGGGTTCAACGTAGTTCTGTCTCTGCGTAGTGTTCCTCGTTATACTGTCTCTGCGTAGCGTTCCTCATAGATCTGTCTCTGCGTAGGGTTTCTCGTAGATCTGTCTCTGCGTAGGGTTCCACGTAGTTCCGTCTCTGCGAACTGTTCCTCGTAGATCTGATTCGGCGTAGTGTTCCTCGTAGATATGTCTCCGCGTAGGGTTCCTCGTAGATCAGTCTCTGCGTAGTGTTCCACTTAGATCTGTCTCTGCGTACTGTTCCTCGTAGATCTGTCTCTGCGTAGGGTTCCTCATAGGACTGTCTGCGTAGGGTTCCTCGTAGGTCTGTCTCTGCGTAATGTACCTCGAAGACTTTTCTCTGCGTAGGTTTCCTCGTACATCTGTCTCGGCGTTGGGTTCAACGTAGTTCTGTCTCTGCGTAGTGTTCCTCGTTGTACTTTCTCTGCGTAGGGTTCCCCGTAGATCTGTCTCTGCGTATGGTTCCTCGTAGATCTGTCTCTTCGTACCGTTCTTCGTAGATCTGTCTCTGCGTAGTGTTCCTCGTAGTACTGTCTCTGCGTAGGGTTCCTCATAGATCTGTCTCTGCGTAGTGTTCCACTTAGATCTGTCTCTGCGTACTGTTCCTCGTAGATCTGTCTCTGCGTAGGGTACCTCGTAGGACTGTCTGCGTAGGGTTCCTCGTAGGTCTGTCTCTGCGTAATGTAAATCGTAGACCTTTTCTGTGTAGGTTTCCTCGTACATCTGTCCCGGCTCGGCTCAGCATTGTTGTGTCAAACATCTTAGGTCGGATTATGTTAGATTAGATTAGATTAGATGTTTTACAAGTAGACTATACAATTGACAGCATTATAAAACATGCGGCGATGATAACCGTAACTGGTATTTCGCCAGGAGAGAAAAATAAATAAAAAATAAAGAGTAAGACAAATTATGATGCTAAAGTAATAGTAATAAAAATATAATATGCTTGAATAAATTTGTATCCCTTGAACGTTTGTTTTTCTGACGTCACGGCCTTTTACCTTACGACACAAGGAAATACTACACTTTAAATGAACAAGAAAGACTAATCATCCCAGATATTTATTCAACTCTACAACTGTATAAAGTAAGCAAAATTGATGAAATTCAAAACTTTTTGTAAACAGTCTCTTTTTGGTTCTGTTACTGTCAAAGACTTTACGATTGATTTTAAAATATAGAGCAAGTGTTAATTATTAAGGAAATGCAGTATTTATTAAAAACTATGCACATTAATTCAGCACACTTCTGCGTTTAATATTCATTAGTGTAGTAAATCCAACAAAGAACCAACCTTGTCAGCTGTTTTGTATTTTGAAAGGATAATGTGCTTTGTGTAAGGCTTGTCTGCGTAACTGTCATAAACACACGCAGGAGATGGATCTTTTGTTAACGTTCTTATTGTAAAGGCTGCACAAAGCGTCCTAACGTTGTCTCGTAGACACTTGTATAGGAGCGAACAAGTAGTCAACTGAATTCAGGAAACGATATTTAAAGATGTTATTGTGATATCGTAACCATTTTGCTTTTTTTTACATTTAATCTGTGATTGATATTTAAATTTATACCTAACTATAACTATGTCACGTGATATGTTTAAAATAATAAAGAGCACATAACTAAACAACTACAGTACAAATTAAAAATAATCAGAGCATTCCTATCTGTTTACCGCCAGGAGAACGTTTCAGGAGATTCTAATCATTGAGTTCTCTAGTTACTTATGCCTTAACTAAGCTGTTTAGAATTAGGGACGGCTGATCCAGTAGCTTTAACGGATCGGTGATTTTAGTGACAGCGCCAGGATTGGATCAGTGAATTTTACCAGTGACAAGATATACTGAGACACCTCTGTATGTGCCAATAACTGGTAGGCATACCACACTAGTAAAATGATTCCACACCTCGCTTTTTTCTTTTATTGAAAGGCGCATTTTATTTAAAAATGAACTTCTACGAAATTAAGAACAAACTACCGAGTGTGAAATAGCATCTAAGGTACATAATACTGTAACTATTTTGAAACCTGACACAAATCGACCACCCACACACTATGTAAGTGAGTAGAGATAGTGACAGCGACAAATCCACCAATGACAGCCGTAGTAAAATTTTAGTAACTTTTCAGTCGCGACAGCACCATTTTACCCAATCACAATAGAGATAACCCTCTCTCCCCTCCAGTCATCGACACTGGACGATGATCGACGCAGTGAGTCGAGGCGGTGAGAGTAAAGGCATATTAACCGATCCCAGAAGGCGAAGCAATGTAAGGCAAATACTGCCTTTTGATTGGTCGTGTAGCTCCTCTCTCTCAACCAACAAAAACTGTCAAATTCGTAGAGCCATTAGAAAAAATTGTTTCGACCTCAGACATGCAAGCCTCAAAATAAATTACAAGGGCCTCAAATAAATGAAATGTTTATATTACTATGGTTAAAAATTGTAGCATTTAATTCACGCCAAAATATTATATGTATTTGTTTGTAAACATCAAATGCTTATGATTTCAACTATATCATTTGGTAGAATTATTAATATTTAACTGACACGGTAGGTATTTTATAAATTACTTTGGTAATTAAGATCTTCAAATCAAATAAGTACTTACCCACTTTACTCGGAAATTGAACTAAGTAATTAAACAATAACTGTCATGCCTATAATATAGGTACCTGTGGCATATTATAATATAATGTGAAACATATAATATGTTTTACATTAACAAATACCAAACTTACCACTCTTCTCTAAAATAATAAAACTTGACTCACCCCATTACAAAAAAATGTAATATAATATAATATATAGGTAGCTAAAACTTGAAAAAAAGACTTAAAACTCATTCAACCCAAAACCTGGAGTGCCAGGATTCACAATGTTTCAACGATTCACAATGTTGACAGTTGTTGTTGGTGGAGTGGGAGGTGCTACAGACCAATCAAAAGGCAGTATTTGGCTTTCATTGCTTTGACTTCTGGGATCAGTTAATATATAGAGCAGAGCCAGTGACAGCAACGAATCAACCAATGACAGCCTTTTCATCCAGTGATAGCGAAAAATCAACCGATGACCGGCGTTTCATCCAGTAACTGCGGCGTTTTCCCCGATCACAATAGAAACAACTTCTGATCGATCCATTGTTACTGCAACTGGCATTTTCGATATTTTGTCACTGGTACCACTATCGGCAAACTAATATCAGTGACACGTCACCATGACAGAAAATATCGACCATCCCTATTCAGAATGCCTTGCATTTATATTCCGTAAAAACCATTGCCTACAAAGAATAACTAATGAGGCCTAAATACTACGACAGCAAGGGTGCCCGGAGCAAGGATGCTTGTACCAAGCTGCGACATAAAAATGTTTGTGGTGTTCATTTTATGTTTCTAACCTAATTATTAACATTAAAGAATTTTCTAAATATTTTTACAAAGTTTTTTTTTATCAACTAAGAATCTCATGGTTACAGTGCCTACTAACCCCACTCAATAGTGTTATTATTGATAGTGAGAAATTCAACATTTTGGCTAATTTACACCAAAGAATAACATTTAAATGTTTCTTTTACCACTCATCTTAACAAACAACAAACACAATTATTTAGTGTCAATAGTTCTACAAACAAACCGTTGTCGTACTGATAACACGTAAAATTACTGACCTTCCCACCAAGCTTCGGGGTTATGGCCTTACGAATCTTTACGGGTCACTATTGCCTTAGAGTACATTAGTACGACGGCACTTGACAGCATCTGAGGTATCGTGTCTACTTTAAGTAGTGGGAAGTTCTACAGCATGGGCTATTAAACTTGCTTTTGTCGAGAACCCACTGAACTACTGATGTTGTCATTGCGAACCCCTAAAAAATTACTCTTTACAATTTTTATTAATTTAGTCGTATTAGCCACTTGAAAGATATTTATTGATATTTGAGAGCAGATATTTAGGATTAAAGGAAGCTTTCCAATAGTTTTTATACATATATTTTATGTATTTATTAAATTGAATACAATTGAAACAGACAGTCTTAGTATTAATTACAAACATTTACAAATTCTAGTTTAAAAAATCAAACATAAAATAATCAAATGAACAGTTACGTAATTACGTAAAGTGCCATTATTTCTTGGTATTTAAATATAACAGCGGGTGTTCATGGTGTATATGCTTTTTATAATAAAGATTCAAATACCTTCTACGGACCCTGATCACCACGCCTGCGCACCCCCAGGGGTCCGTGGACCACACTTTGAGAAACCCTGATCTACAGGATATAAGGGGTACAATGAATGGTAAACAGCTGAACTTGGCGGGAGTTCGTAGAAGTGCCCGGGCATGAAACTACTTCTACGACTATAACAACAACTAATGCTTCTAATATTTTTATTTCTACGCTTTCAAAATTGATCGAGAAAAATATTATTCATTTTGCTCACACGGCTAGTAGAAGGGGATCATGAATTTTGGGGTTTAATAACAAATCATGGGTCAGAGCCTTTGTTGGAGTTGGCACCCCTGTACGGTAGTAGGAAATTTTACTGTAATCAACTCAATTAAAGATATTTATGAGTATTGATTGATAAACAATTATAAACCCTTGCTAAAAATAACTACACAACCACTATATACATTTCATTAACGTAGTTAGCATCATCAGAAGGTTACAAATAAACTGATGATGATTGTTATTTATTGATGATGATAAATAAACTCAGTTTCTGAGGATGCTAACTGTATTTGCGAAATTTACATAAAGATTTTGTAAATATTTGCAGCAAGAGTTTATAATGGTTTATTAATTATAAATACTCTACTGTGCTGCCTATTGCTTTTGAATGAGTAAAAATATTTATCTGATTTCTTACCAGTTGAAACAAAGTTTAAAATTCGAATATTTAGAAAATAGCATTTATTAACTCTATGTGCTAGTCGCCATGTCAATCAAAATTATTATACTATTTAATTCATGAAAATATTTTTAAGGTGCTGTGGTTCCTTGTAGCTTAATTCTTTACACTGGATTTCAAAATCTGGCATCCATTTTAATCTAATTCGAAAAGTTTTGTGATTCCTCCTACTTGAATACAGATGAGAGTATATGTGAAAATAGTTCCAGTAACCTGTGTAACAAATTGCAAGCTTTATACAGATATAAAGTAAAACTGTTTCTAAATTTTAATGTCTTATTGTAACTTGTAACTGGTGGTGTGGTTGTAAAATACTTATTTACGTTGTGATTAATCTTTGTAGCTTATTGTATGTATTTGGTATTACTATTTATAGAAAAAGATAAACAGATAAATGCCGTTCTTTAATATATATTCGAGTAGTCTACATTTGGTGTCATTCTTAACGTTATAATATTTTCCTTTATTGACGGTAATCATAGTTAAATATTTGCCATAGTTTATAAAATGTAAGGTAACTGCTAGGCAACATACATAGCTCAAAGGGGAGGAAAATTTTAAATCAGATATAAAGAGCATATAAGGTCATTTAAATATGGGGAAAACGATTCGAATTATGTTACACATTTGTTTAATGAGAGTTATACACCATACACCACAGGTAATGAATAATACAATGAAGATTTTACATTATTTTAATAAAGGATGATGTTTGGATTTTTAGAAAATTTGTAAACTTATAAAGCAAAGTTAACAAAAAAAAAAAAATATTATAAACGAAAAAATATATGCACAGTCAGACGTTATTTTTAAAAGTTTATAACTATTAATTAGCAACACGCAAGAAGTCGAGAGTATTCGTCTATCATTAAGAAGCGAGGTCTGTAAGCGGTGAGGGCCGGGATAACAGAATGTAAAGACGAACTCAAGATTTGCGGGAGTAGTAGGCCTACTGTTTCAGCTTTGAAAATGCAGTCATTCCGAAAAGCGTCAGCAAAGGAAAATATTGAAAAGTTAGGAAAGGCAGAAAATTTACTCTAATATACACAAATATTCTTAACATTAGTGAGGATGAGTATATTAAGAATTTCGACATTTTAAATTATGAATTAAATATAAGAACAATTGTAGTAGTTATTTATTTGAAGTGGATTATTATTTATAGTGGATGTTTGAAGGTCTGACGCGATTAAGCAACATGACTATTATAATTTATGAAGGATAGATAGGATTGTGGATATATGTAGAAATAACAGTAGGAGTAATATGTAGGATATTGAGTCGAAATCCCCTGGTAGAGGTTGTAAGGAGGATCAAGACATTTCATGGCCAGGATCGCATATTTGAAGCAGAACCTTTACCTATTGAGGCCATAAAGGGTCGTCTACTTATTCTGCCCATATTTAAGAATAAGGATAGTCAAGACGAATTAGATCAGATTAAGCAAAATAGATAATGATCTCCTGTTATCGGGAACAGGGGAAAATTATATAATCGCGTGAACTGGAACGAGGGAAATATATAATTTGATAGAAGAAACTAATTAGTAATACAATATTCCTTTAATTTATTTTGCATTATTATAAGAGGGTAAATATTCGAAATACCTCTCAAAATATGTTTTAATAAACATATCTGAAGCTCATTCGATAAAACAAATGTTAAAGTTAATAAATTTTAAAGTAAGGTTCAAAATACACCTTGTTATTATTACAACGTAACAGATTTAGCAACATTATAAGAAAAGAGTGTTTTCAGTGTTTTCTAAATAATTATTTCATTTTAAATTTCAATTTAGTTTGTTTTTAAATTCGCTAAATAGGAATGTTAAATTTAGTTTTTAAATAATTAAATTATGATCTATTTTATGAAATAATATTTTTAGTTTGTCTTTGTTAGAAATAAATAACAGCTTCACCTTCACTGCGAAAGGCAGATTGACACTGAAGAACCCAAATCCTGAAAACTCAGGCATCCTTAACTGATTCCTGCTGTACAATGCCTGCAACTAGAGGAAAACTGCGGTTTATTTTACATTAGAGCAATAATATCTCTTAGCCTAATTCTGTGAAATTTACAAACACAAATGCATGATTAGGTTTTTCAGAACATAAGTTCCGGTAATAAACTAACGTTATTAGATTTGAGTAAATAAAACTCTGACAAAAACATTTTCAAAAGTCATTACTGGCTTAATTAAGTATTTATTAATCAAATAAAAGTGGCAAGAGGGCGCATGTAAAATAAACGATAGTGAGCGTGAGGAAACAAGGTAGGCACACTGTAAAAGTTAGCAGGAGAAATTATTATAAGTTTCACTATGAAACAGTTTATATGTTTTAATTTCTGTATATTTTTGTACCAGTTGTCTGAGCAAATAAATAAATCTAATCATTGTTGTGCTTCATTTGATATTTTTGTAATAAAGTGAAACAAAAGATTATCATATTAGGTGATTCATGATGCAGAGCCATAATATGGTGTGTAATATATACTCTTGTAATTTTTAACACAAAGAAACACAAACAATTGTGAGGAGATAAAATAAACACTAACACAAAAATTAGGATGTGCTTTTTTTCGTAAAAAGATACATTCCAAATGGATTATAAGTAAGATATCTTACAAATAATTGAATCCTATTATTAACTGAAATTCATAACTTAGTTTTAGAAAGGATGAAAATATCTATTTTAATGGGAAATTTTGCAAATTACTTTAGCCGTACAGCAGAGTTTATTGGCCAATCTTAAGTAAACATAGCGCATCTCCATTGCACCTGAAGGATATTTTGAACAGTTCATTGAAAAATGGTGGAACTCCTCATCGTTGTTGTTCTCTTCTTTAGTTTGAATGAGTGGAGCCACATAGTCTTCCTTTTCAGATGAAGAAAATTGAATTGACTTCCATTTACTCTCTTTATTTTGGCGCACTTTTTTTTTGTGTTTTAGCCATTCTTGTGGATGGTATTCGATGTTTAGCTGGAGCTTAAGAAGTCCTACCTTTTCAACTCTTAATAGTTTGTTTCCTTTCGTGTCAATTTAAAACACATCTATTTGTAGCTTCTCTGGTTTCTGCTTTTACGTACAGGGCACCGCCAACAGATAGTAGACTTACGAAATTTTCAAGTTCCTATTGTAGTTAATTAAGGTTATTTAGGTTGACTGGCGGAGTCTTATTTTGTGTTATTTTGAAAACAAAAGACTTTGGATCCGCCGTTTCTGTAATCTATGAAGATAATAA
>JBAIZL010000009.1:25774894-25847394 GCA_036971475.1 Prosapia bicincta | reverse complement strand
AAATACGTTTTCTTGTTTAATAATTTAAAACAACATAGGTTATTCAAATACAAGAATATTTATTAATTTATATCCAAAACATTTCGTTGGTAAACAGTACCAACATCATCAGGAATGAAAATTACAATAATGATGATTGTAATTTTCATTCCTGATGATGTTGGTACTGTTTACCAACGAAAATATTTGGATTTAAATTAATAAATATTTTTATATTTGAGTAACCTATGTTGTTTTAGTATATATATATATATATATATATATATATATATATAAATATATATATATATATATATATATATATATATATATATAATAAATTTAAAATATTTCAAAAACAAGAATACTTTTAATGAATATATTTATTCAAAGCTTTTCGCCGATAAAATAGTACCAGCATCTTCAGGAAAATAATTATCTAATAAAATATTTTTACAAAATTGAATTTTGTAAAAATATTTCATTAGATAATTATTTTTCTGAAGATGCTGGTACTATTTTATCGGCGAAAAGCTTTGAATAAATATATTCATTAAAAGTATTCTTGTTTTTGAAATATTTTAAATTTATTAACTATATTACATGAAAACATATCACCATATTTAATATATATATATATATATATATATATATATATATATATATATATATATATATATATATATATATATTGTAATAAAAATGATTATTTTTTCTTGATTTATTATAATTATTTAATAGTTTCAAAATTTTCATAATCAAGATGTATTTATTCAACATTTACAAATTTGCTGAAGCTTTTTGCTGGCGTACAGTTCCAGCATTCTCAAAGTCTACTAACATGATTTATAAAACTATTCAAACATTACTCTATTCGATTGCACTATGTACATAAACCACTAATAACTTTATCCCTTTAATCTATTTGTTTGACATTAAATGAACTATCTGTTGAATAAAATCTTAAATTCAATCCAAAACATGAAAAATTGTGTTGTGTTTAGATTTAAGTTGGGACTGTTCTTTAATGAGTATGTTATTTAATTTATATTTGTAGATATATAGGTTTTCCATAACATTCGTTTTTAAACCTTTATTAATATGTTTGATTAAATTCATATTTTGTGTGTCTGGAAAACTATGTTTATTTGTAATACAATGAATAGTCATATTCGATTTATATATATCTGGTTTTATATAAGCATTGAGATGTTCCTTGTAGCGATCCTTTATTTTCTTTTTCGTTTGACCTACATAATTTTTATTGCAATCTATATATATCTATTGTATAATTATTGTATATACAGTATATATATATATATATATATATATATATATATATATATATATATATATATCGCAGTATGTTTCCTTGTGTATTAATAAAGAACAAAAGTCTAAATAAAAATACAAGAATTATAATTGAATTTACAATTCAAAGCATTTCGTTGGCTAACAGTACCAACATCATCAGGAATATTAAACAATTCCAAAATTGAATTGTAAATTCAATTATAATTCTTGTATTTGTATTTAGAGTTTTTTTCTTTATATATATATATATATATATATATATATATATATATATATATATATATATATATATATATATATATATACAACAACAAACACCTAGTATTGTTTTAGCCTATGTCAGATGGAACATCACTCACATTCTTGAGTCAACTATAAGTTACGTACCACTGCTCTTGTTATGCTACGAAATAAATTATTTAAAAAATATAGTAAATATAGTTGAATTAATAATATATGTATCACCTCAGTTATGTATTTGTAAAAATGTGTATTATATGATATGCAATAATTAATGAGTAATTTGTAATATAAATAATTAAGTTTATTGTTGCTCGCCCAATTTTATTGTGAATATAATAACGAATATGAAAACTCACTGAAAACGTTATTTCAACTTTAATTTTCTAAGAACATAAACAATGGTTTAAAATTTTAAATAATAAATATTTATACATGTCCAGTTAGTTTCAGCGGCGAGACAACCAGAGAGAACGCTTTACAAGTTAAATAAGTGCGTGTGTGTGTGTGTGTGTGTGTGTGTGTGTGTGTGTGTGTGTGTGTGTATGAGTGTGTGTAAGAGAGATTATGTTGTAATGAAATGCTGTACCTTCAGGTTACCGTTGTCAGAAAATAGGGTAAGGACACGCTTCAATAAAAGGCTCTAAATTATGTCTGTAGTTTGCACGGCAAAGTGGGTTAGTTTAGGTCTTTGCCTTAATTAAACCACGTTACAGTTTGTGTGTAGGTCTTTGGATTAGTTAGGAGTTGTTCCAGCCCAGGAGAGGCCAACGTAGGCAGTGATTCGTAGAGGAGGTCAGAGAGGTTAAAGTTGCAATCACTAGTTATTTAGTATAGATTTTTATAATCAAAGACAATTTTATATCAATTCATTTGTAAAATAAGTTATTCAGTAAAATGTTTTAAGAATTAATTTAAATTGCTTTAACTGAAACATAAGGGAAAGATGTATAGTTAGTGTATGCATATATATATATATATATATATATATATATATATATATATATATATATATTCGTTATAAGACTTCTACCTACAAAACACAATTCAAAGTAATAATAAGGAAACAGCAAACGAGTTTCGAAAACAATCTATATATAAATAGAATTTAGCCACAAACTGTAGTAACAGATAACGCGATTTTTCAGAACTATCCATACGAATAAATAATAAAAACAAACAAAACATGCATATATTTCAACTTATGTAAATATAGATTAAATAAAACATAATAGTACATATTCAGGTTATATATGAGCATATTATCTTTTGAGCATTGAATGTAATGGTGACAAATTAATGTTTAGTTCGTAGACGAAATTGTAGGACTGTGATGACTACTGGGGTAGAATAGTGGGTGATCGATGTAGGTCAGTGTTGTTTTAGCTATTGACTGTTGGGAATATCAATATGTTACATTGATGGAAAGTTTCCAGCACATGGTTTTGAAAAACATTTAACTAATATAAATCCTATACATATAAATGTCTGTTTGTGTGATGTGTGTGTGTGTGTGTGTGTGTGTGTGTGTGTGTGTGTGTGTGTGTGTGTGTGGTGTGTGTGTGTGTGTGTGTGTGTGTGTGTGTGTGGGTGTGTGTGTGTGTGTGTGTGTGTGTATGTGTGTGTGTGTGTGTGTGTGTGTGTGTGTGTGTGTGTGTGTCTGTGTGTGTGTCTGTGTGTGTGTGTGTGTGTGTGTGTGTGTGTGTGTGTGTGTATGTGTGTGTGTATGTGTGTGTGTGTGTGTGTGTGTGTGTGTGTGTGTGTGTGTGTATGTGTGTGTGTGTGTGTGTGTGTGTGTGTGTGTGTGTGTGTGTGTGTGTGTGTGTGTGTGTGTATGTGTGTGTGTGTGTGTGTGTGTGTGTGTGTGTGTGTGTGTGTGTGTGTGTATGTGTGTGTGTGTGTGTGTGTGTGTGTGTGTGTGTGTGTGTGTGTGTGTGTGTGTGTGTGTTTGAGTGTGTGTTTGAGTGTGTGTGTAAGAGAGATTATGTTGTAATGTAATGCTGTATCTTCAGGTTACCTTTGTCAGAAAATAGGGTAAGGACACGCTTCAACAAAAGGTTCTAAATTATGTCTGTTATTAGAAAAACTCACATCAGCATATAGTACATATTATTAACAAATTTTTCGTAGACGTAGTCAAATGAATTTAGGTTTTCGTCGTGAAAGACATTATTAAAGCAAGAAATAATCCTCGTAAATGGTGTTTGGTAGGAGAGAAGTTCTTCTTTGTAAGAAATCGTCAAATGAAATTAGTTTTTCATCGTCAAAAGTATTAATAAAACAAATAGACAAATCAATTGTCTAAAAAGGTTATTGGTGGGAAAAGGAAATTTTTTCTTCGTAAAAGGTAATATCAGAACAAGTAATTATTCGTCGTAAAAGGAAATTGGTAGGAAATTAATTCTTCTTTGTAAGACGACTCTGTTTTGTGACTCTCTTCGTATTTTGTATGTTAATTATAAAAATATTTATATTACTTTTATAAATATTATTGAATAAGGTTTTTTATAAGATTATGTTTAATTACAAATTTATAATACAATATTGTAGACTTATATAAACGGACAAATGTAAGAGATGGGCATATCTAAAAATATTTACAAACGTTTTTCGAGTAAAATAGTTTTGCATTTTCTCATAAACAAAACTACATTTTAAAGGATTAAAAATAGCATTTTTAATAATACAAAGCTGTTAATAAGAAACAGTTTTACCTGGTTTTTTGTGGTTACTCATGGAGTCTTGCTGTGTGGTGTATTTTTCTGGCAAAACTCCAAAACATTTACAAAAATAACACAGTGATGTAAAACAAACGTTAGTATTATTTGTGCTCATTTTCAGGTACTTTTAATTTTTCTCTATTTAGAAACAATCGTGGTTCAGTTACCAAACTTAAATGAATTGTTTTCATAATCGGACAACTGCATTCGTGCAATATTTGCGCAACTAAGAAATTACACAATTTAACAGTATTTACATGTTCAATAATAAATGACATATAATCCATTACAGAATTTGTACTTGACCTTTATTAAAACTAGATCGATATTTAATTTATTATATTAATGCTGTAGCAAGTAAATTGATGTTTAAAAATTAATTTATAACAACTGACCTTCTAAAACATTAGAAGATTGGAAAAGAAATGTCAACTATCCACAGCTAATCAAATGAAATTATTGACTATTAATTACTCAATTATTAAAATTGTGTTAAATTGGCATTTTTATCAGTGATCCCAGTAACTAATATTTAATAATAGTTCGTTACATACCTAGTCATTAAAAAATCTATTTTGGTATTAGGCTACGATAGTTTCAGTACATCTTAACGTTACCTTCACATTTGTTGTAAATAATGTTGTCATAATGTCATATTAAATCGAAAATGTACCATTGGAATTATTCAAGGAACTGTTATGTGATGTCTACTAAAGCGGGCTTAGTCACGGATCATCTCAGGAATGATTGAATTCTTAAACTCGGCTGCGGCAGAGCGTGTATGCTCGCAAGACCACCTGCCACTTGTCTGAAGATAAGAGTCATGCCGAGTTCAAGAATCTTCTGGTTCATGACAAAATCTGTCCTCACAGTGCTTATGCGACATAATTAGTTATTTGTTTATTTTTGATCTCTCCATATCAGAGCGACCCAACACCATGTGACTACCTGAAGGAGTTGCTATGAGGGCAGCTCTTACAAATAACATAGAAATTCAAGAAATGATCGTTTTCAACTTCATTTAAATGCGTTAGAACTAACATTTTAAGAAGAAATAAACGGTTTTGTTACAACCTTGACCGTTCTCCTCAACTTATTCCTTCCATCTGGATATAACTTTGTCGTCATTCGCAATTACTGCAAGTCTTCTGTTATTTCTCATTCCACTCTCTTCTAGATCATCCTCTTAGACCTAATTCCCTTAATTTCCTCTTCCGACCATTTGGAGCCATTTGTTTATATACATTCACCTCGTGTATTCCTATCAAAGCAACTGTTTTTTCTCTACCGTAGCCATTATTTTGTGTTAACTGTTATTATTTCTTTAGTATTGTGCCATCCGATTATATTCACTGTAGTACTTTACAACATCTTCTCCAGTACGTTTTTGCTTCTAGTACATCATCTCTGTTGCCTTTAGTATCTTTCTCATTTTGCTCAGTGCCTACGCATCAGCTCCATAGGTAAAGGACACACTGTGCTGCCTACAAAAGTGTGAAACACGCGTTTCTTGGAACATGTGTTCCTTGATATAGTCTCGTTCCACAGCAGCGGATCACTGCTCTACTCTTCAATATTTTATTTTAAGTGTAGGTAACGTCTTCTGCTTTGCAGCAAATATTTGTACTGAAAAAATATGCAAGAGATCTGAAAATAATTTAGACAAATATTAAATAACAGTTGAAAAGGAGACCCATATTATCTTTTTGGTAATATAATTTGCCATTAAAACAAAATTAATTGTAGCCCAATAACATCTTTTCAATTTCTTTTATTAGTTTCCACTCTCCACATATATGGCTTGTTCAAATTTTCAATCCTTAATAAAATATTTTTTTATTCACCAACTCAAGATCAAACACAATTTTTTAAAACTTGTCGATTACAATTGTTATTTCAAATAATAATTCATTAATTAAACTTATTAAATTCATTTTAATTTTGAATGGGAGAAAAATCTTTTACATAAGGAGAAAGGTATGCAAATAGCTATTTCCCATTTGGCTTAAAATAAGTGGTAACTTATGATTTCATAAACAACTGATTTTAGGTTATAGGTTATTTGGTAGAACAGCTGTTTTAATACATATGTTTTGTTACTTTATATATAATAATTGTAATTTATTAATAGAAAGCAACTAAAAGAATTTCTGTTAACCTAAGTTGGAATTGACTGTATAAAGTTTGTTTATTTTACTTCTTTTTAATACAGTGACAAGAAGATACACTTAAAACAAGATAGACCTCTATAATGTTATAAAATAAGAAGAAAAAAATTACCGATACTTGGCAGGAACATTACCGACACTTGGTAGGAACATTACCGACACTTGGTAGGAGCATTACCGACACTTGTCAGGAACATTACCAACACTTAGCAGGAACATTACCGACACTTGGCAGGAACATTTCCGATACTTGGCAGGAACATTACTGACACTTGGCAGGAACATTACCGACAATTGTTAGGAACATTACGAACACTTGACAGGAACATTACCGACACTTGGCAAGAACATTACCGAGACTAGGCAAGAACATTACCGAGACTAGGCAAGAGCATTACCGACACTTGGCAGGAACATTACCGACACTTGGTAGGAACATTACCGGCACTCGGTAGGAATATTACCGACACTTGGTAATAACATTACCGCCACTTGGTAGGAAAATTACTGACACTTGGTAGGAACATTACCGACACTTGGCAGGGACATTACCGACACTTGGCAGGAATATTACCGACACTTGGCAGGAACATTACCGGCACTCGGTTGGAACATTACCGACACTTGGAAGGAACATTACCGACACTTGGTAGGAACGTTATCGACACTTTTTAGGAACATTACCGACACTTGGCAGGAACATTACCGATACTTGGCAGAAACATTACCGACACTTGGCAAGAACATTACCGAGACTAGGCAATAACATTACCGAGACTGGGCAAGAGCATTACCGACACATTTCAGGAACATTACCGACACTTGGCAAGAACACTACCGAGACTAGGTAAGAGCATTACCGACATACATAACATCAAAACATTTTCCCACACTCTATTCCATCATATTCCACGTGGAGCATATGAAATGAGATTGTACTAAATTCAGCTAAAATGAAGAACATGTATGCATGAAGTGGAATCTGATTATCCAGCCGACAGTGCTAATGCAGGGAGCTGCCTGATTTACATGTTTGATGAATTGATTTGTACGAAATATGTTCGCGCTGATGTAACCTACTGTCACGCCTCGCAGAGCAGAGATAATGGCGGCAAATATTCAAAACAAGCAGTGTCGGAATGTGGTTTATCAGTCTCCAGTATGATTCCAGAAATTGCTTGATTATGTATGTTCTACATTCGCTATTTATATTACTTAGAATAAAACAGATTTTCTACGTGAAATAATCAAGTCACGTGGTTTTTAAAGCAAATTTACTTTCGTCTAAATACTTTCTTGTATTTGCCCAAATACTTACTTGCCTAAATATTTTCTTGTAAGATGATTAAGTATAAACGGTTATGTTTTTTCCATTCCTTAAATGTTTGTTCGATGATTATTGATGTTATTGATTAAATTTAGTCAAAACCATCTAATTTTAATTCAGTATTCATTTTCATATTATATCCTGCTCCTCCCAAAACCATCTGCAAATAGCAGTTCTTTAAAAACAATTTAATAACAATTTGTATTAAAACTCCTGTATAATAAATATAAGAGTTGCTTAGCAAAGATGGAAAGGAACATCTTGTTGAAAAGAATTGAATTCAGTATAAATATAATTAAAATGTGCCATTCACGCTTCAATTTCTTTTTTCACGAAACAATTTTCAAATTGAGAAACTACAAATTCTTTACTCTATGATTGTGCACATAGGTAGCTTCACAACCTCTTGACGAAAGTAAGGGTTGGTGATTGTAAAACACGAAATTTCAACAATGCACAGATATGTCGAAAACTGTAATTGTTAGTCAATAATTAAAAACATATTTTTATAAGTGTTTATCGATATTCTCAATTTTAATTCGTCAAAATATTTCAATTATAAGGTAATTAAGTTGTAATAATTTAGTAAGAATACAGTCTAACAATTGTTATTTGGTATATTGTACTGCGGTTGAAAACGGATTACAAAGAAACAGAAAATGTGAGTTTTAAACTTTTTTGAAGTAATCGTTCATAATGTATGGAAATTTTAAAACACAATGGAAAGTAAACTTTAAAGAAACAAATATTAAAGTTCTTCTGAAAACTATAAACAAATATATTAATTTGTCCTGATCCTGACTGTACTGTTATTTTGCGCCTTTATGGTCTAACCTCTCCTGGTCATTTAAGATAACAAAAATGTTAAGTAGTTTATTGATATTTTATTTCAACTCTAACAATTTACGAGGTTACTATTGGCATTTTATTGTTTCAAAATAGGCATTTGAAATCATTCCTACAGTTACATGTTCGTCAGAAAGTTTTACCCGTTAAAAATTAGAAATATTTAAACAAAACGAGACGAAATATAACTCAAATATCACAAATGTATTTGGTTTAAAAGACTTTTATGTCGTACATGTTTCAACTGTCATCATCACTGACGGGTGAACACTGGATGACGAGTGTAGACCTAGACCTGTCACAAATGGTGACAGCATGGCTTTTGAAATACGAGTGGCAGGCAATAAAGACACTAAAAACATGTATCTATAAGATTAACTTTAATTTAGATTCATAGTGCCTATTATATTCGCCAGGATGCCTACACAAATTTAGTTATAAAACATTTAATTTTAAACGCTCCATCAAATTATAAAATTATTTTATATGCTTAATTTTATTACTGAATTACCTGAATTAAGATATACTAATAGAAAATATTTTACAGTATTGTTAATAGTTACGTTACTATTTAGGCGTACATAAATCTCTTCAAATTTGTGTTGCATTTGTAAAATTTCATTTTTATTTTGTTTTGTACTTTATAAAGATTTTTTATCCCTTATTTTCTTCATTTGCCGATTTCTTAAGAGAAGTATAAAGAGTTTTTCTATTCATTATTTTCTTAATTTGCAGATTTTATAAAAAAATAAAAAGTTTAAAACAAATATTTTATATAAAGTTCAAGATTTATAATTCTACTCAAGTTTATTAAATTGTAAAACTCCTATAAAACTAGTTTGTCAAAGGTTTCTCAAACTCGGTTATAAATGTGACGTCGGCTAACTATGGTTGTCACCAGTTTGCCTCTCTCTTCCTCCTACTCCATAATAATGTAAATATGGTTCATTATCCACACTTTTCCTGAAGTTAAAAAGCAGTAATTTTATCTAGTTATCTGCCCGTATGTTCTTTCACGTGAACAACGCTGCCAAGCGGCCAACATAGACACTGATTGTATGAATCCGAAGAGGTTTTGTCTCAGTAATTTTGTATATAATTACTTCTATTACAAGTTTATACGTCTTCGTTTACAAAATTTTAATAATTTGAACGATTGTTCTAGAAAGTTGAAATTTCCACTGTACATTTTATTCAGAGACATTTATTAAAGCATTTCTTTAGTTATATAAATGATGTGAGTTTTACCGTCCCCTAAAATTGATATTCTGGCATTCAGCAACCCATAACCTGAAAACAGATGCATTAATAATTCATTACTTGGTCTAGAAGAACTTCCAGAAAGTAGACGACGAAATGAAACTAGAAGATCATAAATTATCATTAATCGTCACATAATGTTAAGGTCTATCGTGATCCACTTTATAGTGAGTAGGCTACTGTATTTCTACCCTCCTCGCTACTATAGCTAAATGTTCTTCTGACTTTGAACTTCTATAATAAACTGCCATTCAATGTAGATAAATAAGAAATTGTGCGTATAAGAAATTTTGCTAAAGAAATGTTCATTTACCTTGCCATTCCAAATTTTTTTAACAAAAAACAAATAAACATGAGGTGCAATGTAAAATAAAAAGTAGGTATAAAGCGAAAAATCATAGGCACTAGGTACAGTATCCAAATAAAACGGAAACTATAATAACATTCCATCAATTAATATAAATAAAAAAAATAAAATGGAACATTGTGATTGAAAACCTGTGTAGCTCCAGACTAAGATCTCTCTAGATGTTTTGTGGAAACATAATGGAAGGTTCAAGTAAAAATTTAAGAGATTAAACTTATATTATTATTTTGAGTTTAAGAAATAATAAAATTATTTATATATTTAAATATAACATATATTATTTATATTACAATATGAAGTGTATATATATATATATATATATATATATATATATATATATATATATATATATGTAAAGAACTAAGTCAAAATACAAATACAAGAATTATAATTCAATTTACAATTCAAAGCTTTTCGTTGGCTAACAGTACCAACATCATTCTAGGATGATCAAGAACATCAAGGATGATGTTGGTACTGTTAGCCAACGAAAAGCTTTGAATTGTAAATTCAATTATAATTCTTGTATTTGTATTTTGACTTATTCTTTATTAATACACACGAATACATATTGCGATATATATATATATATATATATATATATATATATATATATATATATATATATATATATATATGGTCTAGTGTGTCTGGGATAAAATAAATAACTAAATTATCAACTTTTAATTTCCTTTTAATAAAAATATATTTTTCACATTTTATTGTAGAGCGTGTTTACAGTTTTAAAGTGTCGGAAGAGTGCTCTCAGGGTGTCTGCCGAAGGACTCTTATAATGCTGTGCCAACTGTCCTCACACAGCTTGGTCTGTCTTAATTTTATTAGCAATTTCCCTTTTGCCTTTAGTATAACAGTTCAACATTGTATTGGACCGTTTAAAGTTGATTATCAAAATGTTTTCGTGTTTAGAATATTTATTCATTCCCCTTTATTTTGTGTTCTCCTTTCAATTGTAACAGTTGAGGTTACTTGGGAAATAAAAATATAAAGTTTGTAACGTTCTAGTTTACTTGTGAAATAAGATTTTAAATTTTTAAAATACAAAGTCATACAATTTATTAATCAGTGACAAATTACAGTAGAACAATAGACAGCAATGTGTCGAGTAATTATCTTTCAATTACTGCTAATTATTCCATACATTTTAATTACTTATTAACCTTTAAAATTATATCTATCGAGAAGATAGTAACTTAAGTTTTTCCAAATTAATTTTGAAATGAATATTCAAAAGACAATTTCTACCGTTCATGTGTTAACCGTTTATCATTTAAAATTCAACTTAGTTAACATTAAAATACATTTTCTTTATTATTATCTAAAACGTACCTGGTTGTGCACTTATAAAACACTTTAAACACATTATTAATTATTGCCCATGGCTTTTGGAATCACTAATCACTGCACATCGATCCTGGAATCAGCGCTCTTACACAAAAATTATATAAACTTTTATTTATTTGAAACACGTAAATAATCGCTTCTGACTTCTTCTTTAGCTGCGTTAAATAAATTTGGTACCGGCCTTGACATCTTAAATTTTGAATACTGGAAGCTTATAAATTTCTAGGTTACGTCCGAAAATGCCATCACGTCTGTTCTGTTCAAGAACCTCTCGAGAAGTGGGACTTCTGCAAGGGCATGCCAACGGAATTTCCCACCCTTGGTTATTATTTTGAATTTTTTGATTGGTCCATCAGATCAGGCGATCTGTTCAATTGTAAAAGGAGTGGCACACACACTGCACACACACTCATGTATAAAATGTTGAAGTAGAAATAAGATGTAATGTCGAACAAACATTTTCTTTTCAGGTCGACAAGAGAAAATGTAACACTCTTAAATTAAAGGTGTTACATATAAATTTATTTATATATTTAATTTTTATTTAGTAATTGTATCGTCCGAATATAAAAGGAAATTTTTGTTTTTTTTGTACAATTGAAATTCTAGGGTAAGTTTCGTAGTGCCCCTAGCGGGTAAAAATGTAAAATATCGTACGAGTTGGTAGCTTAAGTTAAAAAACTGAAATCCCCCCATGTGACGTAAGCATGGTCTGATATCGCCTGATCTGATGGACCAATCAAAAAATTCAAAATAATAACCAAGGGTGGGAAATTCTGTTGGCGTGCCCTTGCAGAAGTCCCACTTCTCGAGAGGTTCTTGAACAGAACAGACGTGATGGCATTTTCGGACGTAACCTAGAAATTTATAAGCTTCCAGTATTCAAAATTTAAGATGTCAAGGCCGGTACCAAATTTATTTAACGCAGCTAAAGAAGAAGTCAGAAGCGATTATTTACGTGTTTCAAATAAATAAAAGTTTATATAATTTTTGTGTAAGAGCGCTGATTCCAGGTACGATGTGCAGTGATTAGTGATTCCAAAAGCCATGTGCAATAATTAATAATGTGTTTAAAGTGTTTTATAAGTGCACAACCAGGTATGTTTTAGATAATAATAAAGAAAATGTATTTTAATGTTAACTAAGTTGAATTTTAAATGATAAACGGTTAACACATGAACGGTAGAAATTGTCTTTTGAATATTCATTTCAAAATTAATTTGGAAAAACTCAAGTTACTATCTTCTCGATAGATATAATTTTAAAGGTTAATAAGTAATTAAAATGTATGGAATAATTAGCAGTAATTAAAAGATAATTACTCGACACATTGTTGTCTATTGTTCTACTGTAATTTGTAACTGATTAATAAATTGTATGACTTTGTATTTTAAAAATTTAAATTCTTATTTCACAAGTAACCTAGAACGTTACAAACTTTATATTTTTATTTCCTAAGTAACCTCAACTGTTACACAATGAAACTACAATTTTATTATTATTTTGACCAAGTAGTAAGCCTAAGTTTGGAGTTAACAAGGGATTCTGAGGGCTAGCACGCTGTTGCTTCTGAAACTTCACAGACTGTAAATTGATTGATTAGTACATACTAATACACTGCTAAGAAAGCCGAATATAATAATGGAAAAATGAAACAGCTCCACGATTTATCGAAAGAAGTTGTTCAATTATTAGTTCAAAAGAGTTCTTCTTGAACTCCTGCTATTATATTAAATTAGAATTTGTATAGATTAAACTACATTTTGACCAAACACTTCGGGGGGTAGTTTTTTTTTGTTAAAGTTGGCAATACTGTTAAATTCCAATTCTTAGAGTTTATTAGTTACACACAAAGAATGCTTGCCATAATTATTTCAATATTGTAAGTAAGCGGAAAGAGATCTGGGAAAGCAATGTAAATATCTTGGGATAAAGTAAATGATCTAAAGAGGGGTTTATATCATAGGGGTTCCATCAGGACAATAGAGACTAGAAGACAGATACGTTTATTCGGCTGAAGCGTAGAGCATATGCTGCTTGTGCATAGTTATACGTTTTTAAATTCCTTTTAGAAGAAAACCAATTAAAACCTTATCTTTAAGTTTTAGCCTAGGACAGAATTAGTAGAGTTGAG
Source organism: Prosapia bicincta (assembly GCA_036971475.1). Taxonomy (NCBI): domain Eukaryota; kingdom Metazoa; phylum Arthropoda; class Insecta; order Hemiptera; family Cercopidae; genus Prosapia; species Prosapia bicincta. Next base: position 25,833,677 of record JBAIZL010000009.1, on the reverse strand, counting down.
TAAAGCAAAGTAACAGAAGTTTGAAAGGGGAAGTAAGAGTAATGTTGGAGAGTACCTGACTCTCGTCTCAACCTCATCGCTGGGAGGCTCCACTCTTTAGATCCTGTTGGGGGCTCTACAGCCCCGAATGAAACCTCTGCATCACGAATCCAACCTCAAACCCGTGACTCCCGTCCGACCGAGTGACTAGCGTCAGGCCCGAGGCGGGGGGCTTGGATCCACAACCCGTGGTACCAGTATGTAAGAGTCTTTCAACCAACTATAAGGCCTTGACTGGTCACCGGCCCGCCACGGGGACAAGACGAACTCCACCAGTTACAGTAGTTCGACCGCTCTTCCAGAGCGGGACCAGTAGAACGTTTCAAAAGCCCCGGTTTCAATACCTCAATACCATGTCTGATTAGTTCAATCCAGGTAGTGCAATCGGACCTTTATCCACTCTCGGTTGGCCTTACCTAAGGGCCGGACCCCAGCTAGGGACTTGGTACTAGGGAGGCATAACCCACCCCGTTATACCTTGAAAGTTAGACCTGTAAGCCTAGGACAAAGTACATTATGCAATTTGTTGTATAAGACTTACAAATACATGAATAATACACTTTACAATATTCTTATTTGTATTGTTGGTACGCCAGCGTTTGGATGTGTGCTTGTCACTCATATCTCTGAAGGCCAGCGTAATAGAAGCAAGTTTAAGGGATGACTTTTATAAGTTAACGAATTATAACGGTATTTTCCTATTATCTCTTATCAATTTACTTATTTATTTATATGCACTATGTTTATCTATTAGACTAAATAGCTTATTGTGGTTTATTTTATACTTTATTATTATTTTTTTATTATTTTTAATGTTTATACATTTGAGGACCTAAATAATCTCAGTTAGTATATTTTAGTGTTTTTGTGTTTATAAATGTGTGGTTGAACTCCTTACTAGATAGATAGGCAATGTGTACAAATACTTGGGGCACAGATATTCATGCAGTCAAAACATCAAAATAAAAACCAAAATAAAATGAAAAATGTATTTTACGTAAAACACACCCTAAAAGATGCGCAGCATTTTGTTGCATTAAATTTACAAAGAAACAAAAAGACTAAAATAGACCATTATCTTCTTTCTACAAGACTTCATGTTATAAAAGATAAAATATACGATAAGCTAGTACGGTTAATGACATCCAAAATATTCAGGAGCCCTCTAGTTACGTCAAAGGCCAAAGTTACTGATCTTACCAAGATGAAAATATTTTATCTTGCCAGAACCTTAAGTAAGCTTAACATGAATAATACGAGAGCTTTTAACTCATTAAAAATGTATAACTCATAAGCTTGGTTTTTAATAGGCTTGTCTTTTTACTCTAGGCTTTGTGAAAAATTAATATACAAATAAATTAGCTTTTCTAACGAAAAGTGTAAGTTTCATAGATTTTTTAAGTTAAAATATTTATTACTCTGTAATTAATAAAATATATACATCATTAACCACTAGGCAACTAACATGTTTATAAAGAAACCACACTAAAATGACTAAAATGAAACCGCACTATATAATTTCACATAAAACATGAACTAACTAGAATTTGTCTATCTAACAAGATGTACTTAACCTACAAATTAACATACGTTGCTAATTTAGGCCTCTAGCGACCTAGATCCAGCTTCATAAGGCCTCTAGCAACCCATATCCACCTTCATAACGCCTCTAGCAAGCTAAATCCACCTTCCTAACACCTCTAGCAACCTATATTCATCGTCTAATCTCTCTTTATGATTATATCCCCCTTCATTAGCAACCTATATCCACTTTTATAACGCCTCTAGCAACCTATATCTACCTTCATAACGCCTCTAGCAACCCATATCCACCTTCATAACGCCTCTAGCAAGCTAAATCCACCTTCCTAACACCTCTAGCAACCTATATTCATCGTCTAACCTCTCTTTATGATTATATCCCCCTTCATTAGCAACCTATATCCACTTTTATAACGCCTCTAGCAACCTATATCTACCTTCATAACGCCTCTAGCAACCTATATCTACCTTCCTAACACCTCTAGCAACCTATATTCATCGTCTAACCTCTCTTTATGATTATATCCCCCTTCATTAGCAACCTATATCCACTTTTATAACGCCTCTAGCAACCTATATCTACCTTCATAACGCCTCTAGCAACCTATATCCACCTTCAAAACGTCTCTAGCAACCTATATCCACCTTCAAAACGTCTCTAGCAACCTATATCCACCTTCAAAACGTCTCTAGCAACCTATATCCACCTTCAAAACGTCTCTAGCAACCTAAGTACAACTATATAAAGCTTCTAGAAACTTATATCCACCTTCACAAGGCCTCTAGCAACCTATATAGGCCTTTATAATATCTCTAGCTACCTAGATCCACCACCATAACGCCTCTAGCAACCTATATCTACCTTCATAACGCTTCTAGCAACCTATATCCACCTTCATAACGCCTCTAGCTACCTAGATCCACCACCATAACGCCTCTAGCAACCTAAATCAACCTTTATAACCCCTCTTGTACCTACTATCAACGTTTATAACGCCTCTAGCAACCTATATCTATCTTCATAAGGCCTCTAGCACCTAAATCACCCTTCATAACGCCTCTAGCAACCTATAACCACCTTTTGTTTTATTATTTCATGGAGACATAACTGGAAAATGACTATTTTCCTATCAAACTACTTAACAGCCACAACAAATGACATTGAACAGCTAATGCTGTTGAGGGACGCAATAACAGACTGAACAACACTCTTTGGAGACCTAATCTTAGAATCAAAGTATTGATAAGTTGTTCCAAACTGAAGCGGAATTACAGCCTAAGCATACATGAAGATACAATTAGACCTTAGAGTTAAAAGGAGAAAACGCACATATTTGGTGACATAAGGACGTGTCTTTGTACTCTGACCTACTTACAAAGATTGTGCTAAATTAAAATTGATTTTAAACACGCCTAAATCATAGACAACTGGTTTTCCAAAACGATGAAGAAACCGGTTTTCTATCACTTAGCCAATCAAGGCCTGGGTAAAGTGTGATGGGAATCATAGAGGCTATAATCGTACTTAATACAGGAAATAATGTAGGTGTCTCAACTGCAGGTATATTTTGGGTAACCTGCTCTCAACTGTCTCACATTTCATGTGTCCATGTCTCACTGGTGACTTCTGTCGCAATTTCATATTAGGACCTTAAGAAATTTTAACCTTAAAACGACTTTCTTACGAAAAAAAGTAAAAGTTATACGATTCCCTCATTCTTGCTGATTTAGCTACTCGTGTGAAGATGTTTTTTTTTAAAGAAAAATGCTCTAAGTGAGTCAAGAAATATATATTTTAAACCGCCAGTACTGTAACGCTAGCGTAAAGTTTCAAAGGTGGGCTAGACGTGGAGATAATTGTCTTAACCTAATAAGGCCTAAACCAAACTATCATATTACATTTAAGTAGTTTGTGGGGGTTAAAAATAAAATCATAATCTCGACCTATGCTTATCATAAAACGAGTTACATTTTTGTAAACGTACTGAACATACAGATCCTTCAGGATAAAACAAGGCGAGTATTCTGAGCTCAAAGAAATTAAAGCATGATTGCCACGGGGTAGCGTTTAGCGTCCAATACTTTACTTACACTAAGTATGCGATATTCCAACTACATAATTGCTGATAAAATTGCATTATTAGCCTCTGACTAAAATATATAAAGCGAACTCGGTCCACATCGGTTTCACAAATCAGATCGTAAAAGTTCCACTGCTGTTACATATTAACGGAACTATAATACTTTATAAATGTTTTAAAAAACGTTTAGGCATAACAAATGCTAAGTTGAGATGAAAACACTACATAACCAAGTAATATAGACAACGAATTTTCAAAGTAAATTTCTACTAAAGTCAATAATTTAAAAAAAATGTACTTACTTTTTACTAAACAATTACAATATATATATAAAGTTATATAACCTGTGCATTAAAACAGCTCTTCTAATACAACCTAAAACATAAAATCAGCTGTTTTAGGAAATCATATGTTATCCCCTATTTTAACCCAAATGTGACGAAATAACTATATTGCATACACAGCCTCTTTTGTGAACATTTATTCCTAATATAAAACTAAATATAATTAATTAAATTTATTTTGAATTATTAGTTTGCAAACTGTAATAACATCTAGTGTCATCCACTAAAAGTTAAATAAAAAGTACTTGAACTTGAGGGGATGAATATAAAGTATTTTAGTATTGATCGAAAATATGAAAGATATATATATATATATATATATATATATATATATATATATATATATATATATATATATATATAAATATCGCAATATGTTTTCTTGTGTATTAATAAAGAACAAAAGTCAAAATACAAATACAAGAATTATATTTGAATTTACAATATATATATATATATATATATATATATATATATATGTGTGTGTGTGTGTGTGTGTGTGTGTGTGTGTGTGTGTGTGTGTGTGTGTGTGTGTGTGTGTTTGTGTGTGTGTGTGTGGGTGAGAGAGCTAATAGATGGAATTGAAAAAATGAAGGTGAAACCTGGTATCGAATATCATAAGTAATACTGGCTTCTAAGTATAAACAGATTCAAACATCCACTTGGCCAACCGACTATAGAGTTGTGGAAAATAATCTAATATAGGTATTTTTCAGACGTTTCAGAACAATGTACTAAGAAATATGGGTAATACCCTTGATTAAATTAACAATAAAATAAATTCACCAAGATCGGAATATTTCAAAGATTTCAGTAGAAATAAAATTATCCTAAAACAAAACGAGAGACTTACCTCTATCCGAGCACAGAGGTTCTCCAGCTGCTCGATAACCTACAGACGGTAATAGGACTGAAGAATTGTAGATAGTGTACTATAGTAATATAGTTAGTGCAAACAGAAAGTAAAGTGCCAACGAGCAGAGTTATATATATATATATATATATATATATATATATATATATATATATATGTGTGTGTGTGTGTGTGTGTGTGTGTGTGTGTGTGTGTGTGTGTGTGTGTGTGTGTGTGTGTGTGTGTGTGTGTATATGTGTTTGTGTGTGAGAGAGCTAATAGATGGAATGGAAAAATGAAGGTGGAACCTGGTATCGATTATCATAAGTAATACTGGCTTCTAAGTATAAACAGATTCAAACACCCACTTGGCCAACCGACTATAGAGTTGTGGAAAATAATCTAATATAGGTATTTTTCAGACGTTTCAGAACAATGTACCAAGAAATATGGGTAATACCCTTGATTAAATTAACAATAAAATAAATTCACCAAGATCGGAATATTTCAAAGATTTCAGTAGAAATAAAATTATCCTAAAACAAAACGAGAGACTTACCTCTATCCGAGCACAGAGGTTCTCCAGCTGCTCGATAACCTACAGACGGTAATAGGACTGAAGAATTGTAGATAGTGTACTATAGTAATATAGTTAGTGCAAACAGAAAGTAAAGTGCCAACGAGCAGAGTTATATATATATATATATATATATATATATATATATATATATATATATATATATGTTGATATGTATTCGTTCACGGATGGAAAAATATGATGAATAGTTACTATCTGGAGTACATAAGTTCATTCTGCAGTCCATAAATTCGCAGTTCCGACGTTTCGCTAGAATCTCATCCAGCATTGACGAGGTGAACCCAATAGTCTCGCTCTTCTACTGTTGTTGGGTTCACTTCGTCAATGCTGGATGAGATTCTAGCGAAACGTCGGAACTGCGAATTTATGGACTGCAGAATGAACGGATGTACTCCAGATAGTAACTATTCATCATATATATATATATATATATATATATATATATATATATATATCTAGGAATTATGCAAGAAAAATTATTGTGTGGCCTAATAACACCAGTTAAAATAACCTTACTAAAATAATAATTTCGACCAACATTCACTAGAGAAATCGGTTTTTTTTTCAATCGCATTGAAAAAGGCGAGAAATTTTAGCAAAACACCAAAAATTACAGGAAATTAATAAAAAAATTTTATAAAACAATAGAAAAAAATAACAATAAATAACAACAAAAAATCATAGTAGTTTAGACTACCAATAAGTAAAGAAATAAAAAATAGTACTTACTACCTGACGACTATGAAATATGTAAGCTATTTTATAGACTTAGATTTTGTAGAAGAATTGCCGATTCTAACTTAAGAATATTTCGTTGCCATCGTTTCAGTGCTTCATGGATGCTACTAATTTATAATGGATATATAAACAAAAAATTAACTTGTAAAAATGTTATTGTTATAATAGTAATAAATTATTAGACACCAGAAAAAATTATAAATATTTAAAAAAAAGTGTTATTGTCTTTATCAATTATGGAAGATTGATTTTCAAGGTAATTGATTTTTATTAATCCAATTTGGATTTATAGCCTATTTATTTGAAGGTGATTAATATTATTATGATTTTTTATTGCTGTATGAGGTTGCTATGAATTAAAGTTTTATAGCGGTGTTTGGAGAACTTTTAATAGGTTTTGTTTAGTGTATGATTTATACAAAAATATTATTTGAAAATATTAAAAAAATAATAATTTCTTATTCTTTATATTAATCTATTTTGATTTAATTGTTTGTGGGTTTAAATGAATTAGTTAATTTGGCTAAAGGTAATTAAAGTTTTCAGGTTAGGAATTTTAAAATTAACATATTTATTATTTTTATTATTAACTTTAATTTATATAATTTATTTAATGGGTAACGATTTTCAAATAATAATACGAAGATATTAAAATTGTTTAAGAAGATATTAAACACTAAGAAGTTTATTTCTTTTTTCCAAACCACATTTTATAAGTTCGTCGCTTATATTTCGAAATTTTAACAGAAATTGTTTTGGAGAACACAGCTCCGAGTTATAAATGCTTTAGCCGAACTCTCATTGCATCTGCAAGGACAAAAATTTAATATATAGGTATCTGTCGGGGCGGTTTGGGCTCCAGACTTTAATTAAAAAAGCCTTATGATTTCATTACGAGCCTTTTTACCCTTCCGTTTAATAAAGTGAAGATCAAAGAGGGCGGTGGATTACTTCTTTCTCTTATATTCCATTATTGCAGAAGCATTTCGGATTTTTGTTTCTAGTCGTTAATGCAATATTATTTAAGCTATTAACGGTCGGTTGTTGTATGACGACTGTACATTTGTAAAGTTAGCAATAATAACAAAAAATATGTAAAATAAAAAGTAACCACATATCAGATTGTTTTGTGTGACGTTATTATTGTTAAAAAAGTTTAGAGAGAAAGAAGTATAGACAATTTATTAGGTAAAAACTGTAAAATCGATTTATTCAAAACTGTTATAAGCGTAACGAAGCTCAGACCACCCTTGGACTCTCCCTACACACTAACAACTGCTTACTTGATTCTAGTGGTCATTTAAATAAAATATACAATTCACGTTTACCTATATAAAACGGATTTCCCTTTTTAGGATAGGTTAGGTAAATCTAAAATCTAGGTTTGATGAACTGGGTGTATGTACTAAACAAAAATTATAGTACAGTTGAATAAATAATAGGCCTGTTAAATATCGAGTCAAAAGTTTATTTATGTTGTGTACGTTTCGGCAACTAATTTGTTGCCCTTATCAAGCCTTTAGTTCTATGAGAAACAAAGTCCATACATTTAGAGTTTGAGGAATATGAGGAGGCAAAACACCAGACCCCCTCCACTTTAGCAAAACTTTACTTTGAACTATAGCTAACTTGTCTTTCTGCACTACTAAATTGGTTCTGACTCGATATTCAACCTACAACATTTATTTAATAGTTATCTGGAGTGCTCAAATAAACATTATGGTGCTGTAGGCTTTTCTTTTTTTGAAAAAAATAGAAACACTATTAATACTAATAACACTATTTAGTATAACATAAAAATTAATTATAGGCACGAAAGCGGATCAATATAATACAAAGGTATTTGCCTTCGATTCCATCTGTAATAATGCACATAGGAATGGATCGTTGCAGATGGCTTGTACTACGACACCCAATAAATTGGGAGTAACAGAAGATTTCGTAGATAATTAAAGAAAACAATTAACAGCAAATTAAAAGCGTAATGTGAAACTATTTACAGAAATATGTAAATACAACCTGATATGTTTCATGATATTAATACCTTAAAGTATACACTTTAACATGTCTTTATAAACGAAAACTAAAAAATTACGTAATAACACTCATTTTTATTTTGGCTTTACCTCTCTTTAACACATTCAGAACCGTGGCGATATTGGTGATTTCATCAAACTATTGTCTGTTTTTCGTTAACTTCCACCTCTGACGGCAGTGAAACGCTATGCGGGTTGCATAGCTTGTCGTAGCATCTAATTATAGAGCCAGTTGTTTCATCTCAATAATTTTATTTCTAACATATACAGGTTTATTGGGGACATCAGAACAGTGTATTAGACACTAAAATATTGTTTTATTTATCGGGTCACAATTACAAAAAAGAAATACAAATCATAAATTACTGTATGACAAATAATAAAACACAATAAAGAAGACATAAAAAAAGATAATTTACATACAAAACTAAATACCCTACTACTAAAATATAATACATACTAAAATAAGCACTCAACGTTTAACTCGGAGTGTTTGTTTCTGTTTGTTCCATGTGTTTCTCAAAGCCATAGAGATCAACAATGTAAACGGAGACATAGATAATAAATATGTCACGTCCGAGACTATTTATAGCCGAGATTAGCTGACATTTGTTTACTACAACCTTTTGTTGACACATTGGGTTTTCGGGTGCCCAAGCATTTTGTCAATGACTCATATTTACAATAGTCTGTTCCCACCACGAATTGGTTCATTTGTTCTAATAGGGCAGTTATCGTTTATTCTTGCGTTAGTTCAGAAAGCTTAGTTAATTTTTATGATTTTTGTTTTTACCGGATAAACAATTGTTACTATAAGCTAGTGCTCATCGTTTGAGGTTAAACGCACAAGAAATATACACTGATACGCAGTTTGTCACAATGCAATTACTTTACTGGTGAGGGCAACATGGATACCAAAAATATGTGTTGATTAAACATTATGAAATGTTGTAAACTAGTGTACAGTTCTTGTAATTTTAACAACGTTGTATTATGTGCTTTTGAATTGAGGCTTATTATTTAAAACTATTAAAAATTTTTAACAATGAATTTTTTAAAATTAAAAATTTAAGTAAAGGAGAACTGAAACAAACAACTATACACTAGGGAAATTATTATAATTTTCAAAATTATAAAGTTTAGTTTAATAATAAATACGATTAGTATCTTTTACCATAATAAAATCCGCTTTACAAAGAATTACAAATTTCGGCTACGTATTTTTTACCGAATTAGGAACGACAATATGGTTTCTCAAAGATTTTCGATTTTTAAAGTTTACAAGGATAATAGTAATCCTTGAGTAGTTTTTGTAGCTATTCAAAATAGTTTTAAGATATGTCGATTTTTATTTACCTACATAGAAACTTTTATAGTATTTCTATATGAGAGACAAGGAGCTGTTTGTTGTTGTTAGCTAAACAATGAGTTTTTGAAATCACACATTCTAAAATATAGTAAAGCTTCTGATATGGTACGGATGTACAACCAGAGATGTAGTCTACAAGTAATTCTACATATTCATTGCATCAACTATCCATAGTTAAGAGTTAGTAGTCGTACGACTTAATAGAGACGTCCTAATAGGGGCCTGACGGGTCTCGATCCACTCTCCCACTGCTAAATAGACTGTGGAGGAGTATCTATTTGGAACGAACCCGCTGCTCCTATGATCCATACTCAAACTCTCGACTGGTCAATCCGGGCAACTTGCGTTACTAGGATGGAGGGGCTTGATAACAAGAACCGTGGCACCCATATGTAAAAGTTCAAGGGTCTTACTATAAGTCCTGTAATGGTCACCGACTTGCTTCTGGGATAAGAAGAGTCTAACCTCGAGTTTCGTCCGCTCTTCCATCGAAATAGAACCTTTCGAACGACCCGGAATTCCGTGCAGTCATTATACCTCTGATTGGCTTAGTCCAAGTAATAAAATCCACCCTCGGTTACCCTCAACTAGAGGTTAGACCCTCGGAATGAGGACATGGATGTATGCAGGAAAGACTGCACCCAGAAGTATTTAACAAATTCAGGAACAATAGTTCTAAAAGTTATTTCAGTTGGCGTGCGTGTTACGGCCTGATAGATTTGGAGTTCGCAGAACCTTAAACTAGTCCAATTAAAATATTTTTCTACTTCAAATTTCAATTTTAATTTCGAAGGAAAATGGCTTGCCACATAACCAAACCATCATTCTAATTAATGAGGTTTAACATTATTTTAGAAAATCTGTGAAAATCAGAAGATAAATTCTAAAAGGTAAAATGACAAAAGTTTTTGTAGAACGACAGGTGCGAATAAACTAGACCCATTTACTAATTAAAGTCTAAGGTTACATTTATTTGTACTTCAATCAGTTAAGAGAAGGTTTAAGTTCGTAGGTTCTGTGCTTTGATTGGTCGAGCGTTGAATTCATTACAGACGTTTGCTGTCTGACCTGAACAATGTAAATACACTTGTTTACATCCGTACTGCTCTCGTTTCCACTCAATGCTGCCATCTGGCGAACAATCCGCTTCCATTGTTGGCACAGATTCTATAGCGACGAGTTTAAATTCACGTTTTCGCTTTATATTTACAATTTGTACAAAACGTTTGTAGAACGTGATGCATTTATTCACGGTAACTGGTTGTTTTTGTGATTTAAAACGTGTTCGTGGTATAAAGGTAGACCTAGAATTAGCTTTGCATAAAATTCTGCGATTTCATGAAGTGTAAAATGTTTCACACTGAACTACGCCATTACCACGAATACTTAACAAAACAAGTACTACTAGAATTAACATGAATAGGCCGGTTTGGGGGGTAATACACAACATTTGTGTAACTAGTCACTTTAAGGTTGTTTAGAATACCCTTGTATTGTAGGACTTGCCAGGATCAGTTTCTCAACATTCAAAAAATTAATTATCTCCAAATTTTATTTTAAGATAGAATTAAAATATTATAGGAATTCACAAAGTTGGTTACAGTGAAATAGTACCCATATCATTTTTAACACTGAGTAGGAGATAAAGAAAAGAGTTTTCAGGAACTAAGGTTAGTTATTTCCTATAATCAAAAACACTATTTTGTCACTGCTAAATAACTTTATAATTATACTTTTGAGGGATAAACCGATACCACCTAGACAGACGGTATCTAGTTGGTATTGGCCAGACACGGACATTTAGAAATTTTAACTTTTATACCAACACTTTGAAAACTTACTGAATTTCTGGTAAACCCAAGGGACAGATATTTGCCACCACTAGGTTAGGAAGGCCAGGGAAACCTTTTTCCCTTCACGTGCTTAGCCTCTTCTACAACACAGCTGCGAAACTTAGCTATCCTTTTACATTTAGCCTTACTTTTTAAAATCGTTGTCGTCGCCCCAACAACCCCTTACCAGTGACATAGTCACGATAATTGCTGCTTTAACAAAGTTCACATATAGGTGCAATGACTAACTTAAAAACAAAAAGAATGATGTAAATTTTTGCTTGGTCGCCACAGAATAATAATTTCATACTTTTCAGACTATTTGTTCCATTATTAATTACAAGAAACTTTGTTACCAAAATAATATAATGTATATCAGAATCATAATAAAATAATACACATCTATTTTTCATTTTAATATATGCTCGGGCAACGGAGAGATACTTCTCCCCTCCTTCCGGTTACTCCGTGGAAGCGATCCTTTCACCATTTCCAGTACCAGCAGAGAGATGTTATGACATAGTTTGCCCTATTTTCGGTACCAGCAGAGAGTTGCTATGACATAGTTTTCCCTATTTTCAGTACCAGCAGAGAGATGTTATGGTATAATTTTCCCTATTTTGGTACCGGCAGAGAGTTGCTATAGCACAGTTTTACCTGATTTTGGTACCAGCAGAGAGATGCTATAACGTAGTTTACCCTATTTTCAGAACCAGCAGAGAGATGTCATGACATAGTTTGCCCTATTGTCGGTAACAGCAGAGACATGCTATGACATAATTTTTCCAAATTTCGGTATAAGAAGAGAGATACTATGGTATAGTTTTTCCTATTTTTTGTACCAGCAGACCATCGTGTCCTTTTTTTAGTCTTATCTAATTTGGTGTCATTCCTCTTTATCCTTCTACTTAAAGAAGGCTGAACTAGGTAGACACCTGTTTACGGTATCGATAAAGGTTAGGTCTACTTAAGTAAACTACTCCTGGTCATGTGACTTAATGATCCCCTCTATACCGTATAGCAATGGGTTTTATATTTTAATCTTACCTGTTATTATTCACGATCTTTAGCTACTCTTCGTAGGTGGTGATAGTCATACTTCTATGTTAGTCTTAGAATTACAACTACAAATACATATATACACACAATTATACATATACTAATAGACACAAACACACACACACACACACACACACACACACACACACACACACACACACACACACACACACACACACACACACACACACACACACAAGCAAGCACACACTGACACGCACGGATACTCAAACACGTGCGTGCTCACAATATATCCCTCTAATATGAAAACGTAATTTTGGGCGATTTATTTGTTTTCGACAAAAGTTTATTTGAAAAATTAAAACAGATCCTTGAAATAACTTGTAGTCTTCGACAATTACGAGAAATAATTTGTGTTATATGGTGAAGCTCAAGATTTTTGCTACAACACTTACTAAATATTGTTGTTAAATATTCAAAGTAGTTTGTTATTCTGTATTAAGGTTTGTTGGTACTTTCGAATTATACGGAGGCCACTATTATACAGGTTATACAGGTTACAGCTCCACTGGTTACGTTGTCATAAATAATTTATTATTACTTTCCCTGTTATGAATCGGACGATATCCGATGAGTCGTACTGTCGGAAAATATACCGGGAAACGGAAAAATAACTGAACAATGTTACCCCAACTTTGAGCATTTGATGGTTTCTAGGCAGTTCCGAACTGTGATGCAAAAAACATTGACCAGTGAAAATAAAGTTGAACCGGGTATAATAATAAATTAGAAATAGTAACATATTTATAATACCAAACTTAACCCGAACACCGCAGCAACTGTTTAAAGTGGCCTCCGTATAATACGTAAGTACCGGGTTGTTTTGTTAAAATATGAAAATGAAGAAATAATATCTTCATGAATGAGAATTGCTTCTAAAATCCGTTTTCAATAGCATCTAAATGAATCTACAGTTACATTTCCTTGGAATTAGGGGCTCCATTAATGGAATACAGTATTAAGTAAGCATCGTGGTAGGGAGCATTTGTATGGTAAGCGTATTATATCGAATTCAAGCACCTTTTAACTGCGTTAACAATAGGTAATTGCAATTGTTTATGCTCTTGCTAAACTAAGAGAGAAAAGTTTTCCTTACAGTACTCTCAGTTACTTAGGTTTATTCATGACTTGAAAGATATATAAAACGTTTATAGTGTCAAGTTTGATAGAGCAATCATAATTTTACTTGGTATTGCTAAACATGTAGGCGTAAATGTATTGTCTGAGTCCGTCTATGCTTTACTTTAGCAAGAACACTTACGTCATTGTTGCGTCAATGAAAATTAAGTGTTTACTATAATCTAAGATAAGTAGCTTGTTTTATTATTTTAATTTCTGTATGAAAATCTTTCTGTGTATCTCAAAGAATGGAGAAGGTAATTTTCTGAAGGTTATTTATATCTTAAACAAGTCAGAATTTTAGTTTTATTTGAAACATCCCACAGTCCTAAATAGAATCAGTATTTAATTAGTTAATTAGAAAGTGCAATAGAGTAATACGCAAGTTGTAAATTACTGAAGGTCATTGTACTCGTATTGTTTTTATTTTTAGTATTTTATTTCGTAACCTGTCTTCTATAAAGTACTGATGTATGTTATAATTATAAAATTAGAATTAGCAATGTAAATTGCACTACAAAATTAAATAGGTATAATATATAAAATAATTCAAATAAAATAGTTTTGTAAAATTTAAACAACACAAACTGTATTAAATAGTAATTTGTCGTATATTATTAATAAACAGTGTAGAATATATTTCAGTAAAAAATTTTGAAAATACATAAAATCCAATACATTATTTGAAATGTTCTTCCTAGGTTGAAATGTAAATGAAACAATTTTGAAAGCAGAACGTAGTTTCCGAAAAGGAACGAATATGGCCTATTTGTTTGAAGATATTTGATATCAACCACAAATATGTCGTTTGACAGTTTGAAAGCCTACATGGATGGCAATACATCACGCCAAAGTGACATTTGGTTTTGTTATTTATATAAAAGATAAGCTAGGGAGGGCTCTAAACGACCAAAAAATATTTTACAACGAATTATGTTGAAATTTATGGGAGGTGACTGGCCAAAAGAGTTTTATCTAATATATAAATTGATCAAAATCACTCGTCAATAATTTAAATTAGGAATCAATATTACAAATTAGGACAGGTTTAATTCCCATTGTTTTCTCTAAAACCTGATTCTTTAAGTGTATAACCTATTCAGTTTTCAACTAAATGTTGAATTTTTATATTTCTGGTTTCTTTTATTTGGCCCTCCTGTTTGATGGAATAGTGCATAGTCCAGTGTAAGAATTCGTGGTATTTAGGAGCCTTTAGATAAACTTTTGAAGTAAAGGTTTTTCCCATTCTTTGTTCCACCAGTTATTCTATACTGCATAAGATATCAAGGAATTTTAGAGACACTGGATAAACTTTTGAAGTAAAGGTTTTTCCCATTCTTTGTTCCACCAGTTATTCTATACTGCATAAGATATCAAGGAATTTTTGAGACACTGGATAAACTTTTGAAGTAAAGCTTTTTCCCATTCTTTGTTCCACCAGTTATTCTATACTGCATAAGAAATCATGGAATTTTTGAGACACTGGATAAACTTTTGAAGTAAAGGTTTTTCCCATTCTTTTTTCCACCAGTTATTCTATACTGCATAAGATATCTTGGAATTTTTGAGACACTGGATAAACTTTTGAAGTAAAGGTTTTTCCCATTCTTTGTTCAACTAGTTATTCTATACTGCATAAGATATCATGGAATTTTTGAGACACTGGATAAACTGTTGAAGTAAAGGTTTTTCCCATTCTTTGTTCCACCAGTTATTCTATACTGCATAAGATATCATGGAATTTTTGAGACACTGGATAAACTTTTGAAGTAAAGGTTTTTCCCATTCTTTGTTCCACCAGTTATTCTATACTGCATAAGATATCATGGAATTTTTGAGACACTGGATAAACTTTTGAAGTAAAGGTTTTTCCCATTCTTTGTTCCACCAGTTATTCTATACTGCATAAGATATCATGGAATTTTTGAGACACTGGATAAACTTTTGAAGTAAAGGTTTTTCCCATTCTTTGTTCCACCAGTTATTCTATACTGCATAAGATATCATGGAATTTTTGAGACACTGGATAAACTTTTGAAGTAAAGGTTTTTCCCATTCTTTGTTCCACCAGTTATTCTATACTGCATAAGATATCATGGAATTTTTAAGACACTGGATAAACTTTTGAAGTAAAGGTTTTTCCCATTCTTTGTTCCACCAGTTATTCTATACTGCATAAGGTATCATGGAATTTTAGAGACACTGGGTAAACTTTTGAAGTAAAGGTTTTTCCCATTCACTGTTCCACCAGTTATTCTATACTGCATAAGATATCAAGGAATTTTAGAGACACTGGATAAACTTTTGAAGTAAAGGTTTTTCCCATTCTTTGTTCCACCAGTTATTCTATATTGCATAAGATATCAAGGAATTTTAGAGACACTGGATAAACTTTTGAAGTAAAGGTTTTTCCCATTCTTTGTTCCACCAGTTATTCTATACTGCATAAGATATCATGGAATTTTTGAGACACTGGATAAACTTTTGAAGTAAAGGTTTTTCCCATACTTTGTTCCACCAGTTATTCTATACTGCATAAGATATCAAGGAATTTTTGAGACACTGGATAAACTTTTGAAGTAAGGTTTTTCCCATTCTTTGTTCCACCAGTTATTCTATACTACATAAGATATCATGGAATTTTTGAGACACTGGATAAACTTTTGAAGTAAAGGTTTTTCCCATTCTTTGTTCCACCAGTTATTCTATACTGCATAAGATATCAAGGAATTTTTGAGACACTGGATAAACTTTTGAAGTAAAACTTTTTCCCATTCTTTGTTCCACCAGTTATTCTATACTGCATAAGATATCATGGAATTTTTGAGACACTGGATAAACTTTTGAAGTAAAGGTTTTTCCCATTCTTTGTTCCACCAGTTATTCTATACTGCATAAGATATCATGGAATTTTTGAGACACTGGATAAACTTTTGAAGTAAAGGTTTTTCCCATTCACTGTTCCACCAGTTATTCTATACTGCATAAGATATCATGGAATTTTTGAGACACTGGATAAACTTTTGAAGTAAAGGTTTTTCCCATTCTTTGTTCCACCAGTTATTCTATACTGCATAAGATATCATGGAATTTTTGAGACACTGGATAAACTTTTGAAGTAAAGCTTTTTCCCATTCTTTGTTCCACCAGTTATTCTATACTGCATAAGATATCAAGGAATTTTTGAGACACTGGATAAACTTTTGAAGTAAAGGTTTTTCCCATTCTTTGTTCCACCAGTTATTCTATACTGCATACGATATCATGGACTTTTTGAGACACTGGATAAACTTTTGAAGTAAAGGTTTTTCCCATTCTTTGTTCCACCAGTTATTCTATACTGCATAAGATATCAAGGAATGTTTGAGACACTGCATAAACCTTTGAAGTAAAGGTTTTTCCCATTCTTTGTTCCACCAGTTATTCTATACTGCATAAGATATCATGGAATTTTTAAGACACTGGATAAACTTTTGAAGTAAAGGTTTTTCCCATTCTTTGTTCCACCAGTTATTCTGTACTGCATAAGATATCAAGGAATTTTGGAGACACTGGATAAACTTTTGAAGTAAAGTTTTTTCCCATTCTTTGTTCCACCAGTTATTCTATACTGCATAAGATATCATGGAATTTTTAAGACATTGGATAAACTTTTGAAGTAAAGTTTTTTCCCATTCTTTGTTCCACCAGTTATTCTATACTGCATAAGATATCATGGAATTTTTAAGACACTGTGTAAACTTTTGAAGTAAAGGTTTTTCCCATTCTTTGTTCCACCAGTTATTCTATACTGCATAAGATATCATGGAATTTTTAAGACACTGGTTAAACTTTTGAAGTAAAGGTTTTGCCCATTCTTTGTTCCACCAGTTATTCTATACTGCATAAGATATCATGGAATTTTTAAGACACTGGATAAACTTTTGAATTAAAGGTTTTTCCCACTCTTTGTTCCACCAGTTATTCTATACTGCATAAGATATCATGGAATTTTTGAAACACTGGATAAACTTTTGAAGTAAAGCTTTTTCTTATTCTTTGTTCCACCAGTTATTCTATACTGCATCAGATATCATGGTATTTAGGAGTAACTGGATAAACTTTTGAAGTAAAGGTTTTTCCCATTCTTTGTTCCACCAGTTATTCTATACTGCATAAGATATCATGGAATTTTTGAGACACTGGATAAACTTTTGAAGTAAAGGTTTTTCCCATTCTTTGTTCCACCAGTTATTCTATACTGCATAAGATATCATGGAATTTTTGAGACACTGGATAAACTTTTGAAGTGAAGGTTTTTCCCATTCTTTGTTCCACCAGTTATTCTATACTGCATAAGATATCATGGAATTCTTGAGACACTGGATAAACTTTTGAAGTAAAGGATTTCCCATTCATTTTCCCACAAATTATTCTATACTGCATAAGATATCATGGTATTTGGAGTAACTGGATAAACTCTTGAAGTAAAGGGTTTTCCCATTCTTTGCTTCACCTGTCGTGTTAAAATATATCATGTAAAATTTCTTTACGGCAACTCTTTTCAAGTAACAGAAGAATTAGGCTTCGTATATCGTTCTTTGGTGTTTTTAGAGAGTAAATATCATAACATTCACACATCTTAACTTGCTATGATATTGTAACGGATCGTGACTTAGTGAAGTTTTTATTTTTTAAAAATCTGTCTTGATTTTCGTTATAAAATGATACGGCACGAATTATTTATAAGATAAACCTACATGTCTCAAGAAATTGTAATCGTTTGTAAAATTAAAAAAATAATCTAAACAATTGTTGAATATGCACTTGTTTGTTTTTGTAAGGCAACAAACCAACTTAACCAACTATGTGTAAGTAAGTACCAAATTTTAAGTGCTTCACAACTTAAGAATTTTAGGAAGGGATTTTAATAGTGGTATAATTATTTAGGGACCTGGTAAGGATTTAAAGGAGAGTTTAAGACATCACACGCACAGAGTCTTGTTCCCTAGAAGACCCACATTATATTGGGGACTTACAATGGTTCCTATCGTTTACATTCCCATATAAGGCTATGTGGATATAAGACTAAGAAAATGTAATGATGATTCTTTTAGAACTGGTAGTACGGGAAGAGGCTGGCGTGGACTCGAGCGCTAAAGTAGACCAGCTTTCAATTAAAGAAGTAGGAGGTGTATATCTGCTCTACCCTGGTAATATAATTAAATAACTCTTTTAAAATGAAGTCATTTCAATAAAATGTTGTTATCAAAGGCTCTCTTTTTACCTTCCGCCTTTTCAAAAGCTCTTTCCTCAATCGTTTAATCATATAATGAATTCTCACAGTTTTAAGAGTGTATACATAATTTGTAAATGAATTACCTTGAATAAAAATTAACATTTTAAAACATTATTATTCTTTAAAAAGGGGAATGAGACAATTAAAAATTCCCCATTTTCTAAAACTTAAAACTATTACTATGCAAAACTTAAACATACACTGGAACAACGAATTAGGAGAGTACGACAATTTCCTCGCATTCATCTATTGAGGAAAAGACTGGGTTATAAAAATAATAATTTTATTGTTCCTAAGTGACGTAGTGTAATGCAAAAGAAAAAATATGCCTTACAAACTAATTTACACAATGTGACTTCAGAGCATGGATAACAACACAATCTGAGCTTTCTCAGCTCATTCACCTCATAATAAGAATGTTACTGTGGCGTGTTGAAGGTGAGTTGACTCACGAACTGGCAATAAGAAGCTTCGTTCAATTCTACATTTCAATTTGTTCGTCAATAAAGGTCGCTGAATAAACTAACGTGTCCTTAAGAGTTTTTAAATTTAAATTAGAAATACGGTACATTTATTGGATTTGTCAATGAACAGTTGCTAAACTATTTTAAAATGAATGTTTCAATTTGTTATATTTTATATCAGTAGGAAAAGTATTTATATTTTCTTTTATGCCCATAACATTAAATTATTGACTAATTAGAAAAAATAAAACAAACCCACGTGTTTGGCTTATCAGTTTAAATTATATTGATTAGACTCTAATGTATCCATAACCACCCATATCAAACCATAAGACTCTAATGAACATAAAAAAAATATTTTTGCTAATGTTATTTTACTTTTCTTATCAAAGTTTCTACTACTCACCGTGCCCAAGGTACTTATTAAGGCTAAAAGCCTACTGAGGCTCTTAAGAGTACCATGGCATTGTCAATCCTTAGAAAAATCTTGTAAGCATTTTAAGTCACAGGATTTTAGAAGCAGAATTTAACATGTCATAAATATATTTAAAAAAGTTACATTGTACAGATAAAAAATGTAAAATAAAAACACTTGAACAAATGGTAATATATTACACGTGCCTATAGTAGCATTTACGTTTTTAAATATTGAGGACAACCGTTTTGGGATGTTTCCGACTATCTACTTAGGCCGTAGCTGATCTCTTGGTAGCTTTAGGTTGGGGTGGGGTTGGGTATTATATAGATATTCGGAGTACTTTTAAAGAGTATTGGGGGCAGTATTGTCGAAAATTGTGTAGGTTTGATATTATGTGTAGTTGTGGTTTATGGATATGAGATTTTCAGCGAAGTTCGATTGTGTATTTTTGTTTTACGGTGTACTTGATAGGTATCTAAAATGACCTTCCTGTTTGGCCTGTATAAAAACTACAAGTAGAAGAACGAACATATGGTTGCAACACTACAATGGTTGATAAAATATACAACCGTCTGTAACTTAAATTCAATAACTCAACCCAAAACACGCAACTCGACAAACCCATAAAATACTTAGCAATACCATAAAGATCAACAAAAGCTCACAAACTAAACAACACACTACATAAATAAAATTAAAGAATAGCCTACTTCACACACAACACTCTCAACAAAAGACTTTTACAACTCCACCGGTGTTTGCAAAGTAATTTGCAGTTCGGTCATTTTGCACACGCTACTAAGAACACAGCTATAAACAAAACGCACCCAATCAAACTTTGCTGAACATCTAATATCCATAAACCCCAACTACAGAACTTAACATCAAACCTAAAATTTATTCACAAACAAAACAAAAATAACCAACGACACACAACCGAACAATATCAATTATACAAGTACAAACATTACCAACTACACCAAACACATACGTCACACCTAATTATATGAAAACTCATAATGAAAACTGAAATCATAACAATAGTAACTAACGAAGTACTTATATGTATTAAGGAGAAATAGGCGGGGAGTAGAAGGGGAAGAAGGAGACCACAAAATGGAAGTGTGAGGAGAGAGAGAAAGAGATATACATGTAGCCTATAGAAAGATAGATAGATTGATAAAGATATATATATATATATATATATATATATATATATATATACGGAAAGAGAGAGAGAGAGAGAGAGAGAGAGAGTGAATTGGAAATAGATAGACAGATATATATATATATATATATATATAGAGAGAGAGAGAGAGAGAGAGAGAGAGAGAGAAAGAGAGAGAGAGAAAAGAGAGAGAGAGAGAGAGAGAAAGGCGGGGGCAATATATATAAATATATTATTTTATTTTATGACAATTGATTTTGTCTTAATAGCATTTTTGAACACAGCCTAATCTTAAGTAGTCTTAAGGACGATAATACGATTCAAAAGTAAGAAGTTTATATTATTAGTATTTTGGTCACACATGTTAATTAATGTTAGTCTCAATTTGTAACAGCAACCGTTATCGGAAGTACTCAGTGTGCGTGTAAAACTAGCTAGGTAAACGCAAATCCACGATATGACGTCATATCAGCTTGTAGAAACGAAATACAATGGGCTAAAAACGATTCCTCTTTATGTAAACCATAATACAGTGCCAAAGTTCTGCACAACTTCCTGTACACACACACACACACACACACAAGCTGGTTTCCTATTCACTTCCGTACTGATATTGGTAGATTTTGTTTCACTTTAAATTTGCAAAATTTCAAGAAAACAGTAACTTTTTGTAAATCTCCTCATGAAATCCGTCTGAACCTTAAAGTAACAATTGTCACGAAGTACGTAATAACATATGGTACAAAAGCTTTCTTATTGTACTTCGGCTCCAGGTTCTGTGAAACTTGACACATTGATACCGAAGCCTACATTATGAGTTAGTTTGTATTATATATAGTTATGGAATACGAGGAAGTACGAAAATATCTTTCCTTTGGGAAAAATAAATAACGGTCTAACGGTGCTGGAAATTGTTCTACGATGAGTTTAATTACCACCCCTGGGATATAAGGATAGTAATACGTTACCATGTACGTTGGGTGGTGGATCTACGGACAGGGCAATGGAAGCAAGCAGAACCAGAAGTACAGTGAAAGCGTTAATTCTTTGTCACAAGGCCGTGGAGATATAGAAGGCAACTGGTGATCGCAACGCAACGTAAACTTGAGTTGCTATTAGAAAAGTTGCTAGTCGGTTTACACGATTGTTCATGTAAAGTTACTAGTTTAGTTGTCAGTTATATCGTCGTCAGAGGAGGATGACGCCCTTGTCTATATTTTAAGAAAGAAACTGCAAAAACGTTACAAAAAAAGACAATTCAGTGTAGGGCTACACTTCTACAATGTTATTCATGCGAGATAAAGTCAATATATTGCTGTGCAAATTTCACAAAATTACAAAAAACAATTTTTTAATTATTATTCTTTGAGCATTAGCAGTTACGACTACCTTTTAAATAATGTATTTTAGAACATCAAGAAAAAAACACATAATTGGCGAGAACGATGGAGAAATAAATTTCAGCTGGAGAAAGATTAAAATAACACTCAGCCAAAGGTTAATTACTCATATATGTATTTATTTCTATGTTTAACTGTAAAATCTAAAATAACGTTACATTACAATGAAAGAAAAATCAGTTTTTAAACCAATCAAATGTTGTAGTTCAAGTGCAGATTTTATATACTTGGAATAAACTGTTGGTAATCATTGTATCTTCTTGAAGTTGTTGGATACACATGACCAGAACCAGTAATATTTTGCTTTTCTGACATGATATACCACTATAATAAAACACTATTTAAAGAAACAGAAACACAAAAAGTACAAATAAAAATTATTATCATTTAAATACGATAGCACTCTTGAGAAACGCATACACAACACAACAAATACTGAGAAACTGAGCAACGAGTTTACAGCATGCCGTGACTGGAGCAACTCTAGTTTCTGTGTCACTGGCAAGTTGCGTTGGTATCACTTCTCTATGAACAAGCAGCTCAAGTTTGGTTTGCGTTGCCGTCACCAGTTGCCTTCTGTATGTCCGCGGTGTTGAGTGCATTGATATCTCTTTACTCACTTAGCTGTGATGTCTCTGAAGAGTGCGAAGGCTCCAGGTACCGACCGAGTTCTATAGGATTTGGACAGTGAAGTGTTTTTTCGACTTCCTTTCGCCATAGACAGTTTTAAAAATCGGGAAAAGTAATGAAGAAGCTTTAAACATGTATATAAAAGGAGTCCTTTTTGATAGTTAAGGATTTTGGGAGGTTGTTCCACTAATGAAAAACTAGGTTTTAAGTAATACAATTTCTGACAGACTAAGAATCTTTGGTGAGTGTTAAGTTCATAAAATCTTTGGCGTGCAAGGATACAATCGACCGCACAAGTCCCACTTCGGTTGTGAGTTCGATGCTCAGACCAGAGGAGTGAGTAGAATTAATTTTACGTTGGGAAAAAGCAGAAGGATAGTTATATTGATAAAGGAGTGGCAGCCCCTTGAGGTTATTAGAGAAAGCACCCTGAATTAAAATAACACGTCTTCTGGAGGCTTGTTATGGCTACACCGTCGGACAGTAGAGTCTAGTGTAATGTCGAGAAGAGTCCTACACTTTGTGCATAGAAAAATATAATAATGATAGTAAAAGTATTAATATTTTTTTTCTGTGGAAGTTGGAATGCATTTACGCACTATCAAGTCTGTGTGGCCGACATGGTGACCTGGCGAATACCCACAAAACCCTTCCTCCTTTCCGGGTGCTTTATGGATCTGACCAGGGTATCACTTTATTAGCATTCTTCCTGGTCAGAAGGCCCTTTATTAACCCCAGCGGTATCTTTTTTTAAAACTGATCTTATTTGGGCTGCTCACAAGGCTTGACGTCGACCATATTCCTGTTTCATTTTAGCCCGCAATATGTTTTCGATATATGTCACTATCTCTATCCAGCTGGATGCACTATACAGCACAGTACCCACAATATTGTCCGGATGTATTGCCCTGTCTTTGCTCTCCAGCATTGTTCTCTCCGATTGCCACCCTCTGCACACAAAGAAGGTGTGTTTGGGGTTGTCGGGTGATCCTTCACTACAATGAGACCAGTTTGGGCTATTTACCTTTCCCATTTTATATAAATAAATCTGGAAGCAACCGTTATCTTTTAAAAACTGTGTAGTATAGAACTTTACCTCTCCATGATGCCTTTAGTCCAAGATAGATTTTGATTACCCTAGCTGCCCATCTTCAGTGGGTGACGTAGTCCATCTTTCCTGCCCCTTGGCCATCGTCGACCTTCTCGCTTCCCTTTTGTTATCCCTGTCGTTCATATTGTTTCGCCGCTCTGCAATGGACTTCTTATCGTTTCAACAGGTTAATATAATAATAATAATAATAATAATAATAATAATAATAATAATAATAATAATAATAATAATTATTATTATTATACTTTTTTTTTTTTTTTTTTTTTTTTGGAGGTTGGAATGCATTTACGCACCATCAAGTCTGCCCTGACAGACCTGGTGTGTGGGACTCCTGGCGAATACCCACTAAACCCTTCCTCCTTTCCGGCCCTTTGTAGATCTGACCAGGGTATCACTGTATCAGCATTCTGCCTGGTCAGAGGGCCCTTTATTAACCCCAGTGGTTTCTATTTCTGAAAATGAGTGTATTTGGCCTGATCACTGATCTTGACCTCGACCATCTTCTTGTCTCATTTTACTCCGTAGTATGCTCTCGATATATGTCGCTATCTCCATCCAGTTGGATGCACTCCACAGCATCTTGCCCACTATGTTGTCCGGGTCTATTGGCCCGACGTTGCTTTCCAGCGTTGTTCTCTCAGATTGCCATCTTCTGCACACAAAGAAGGTGTGTTCGGGGTTATCGGGTGACCCTTCCCCACAATGGGAGCAATTTGGATTGTTCACCTTTCCCATTTTATATAAATAGGTCCGAAAGCAACCGTGTCCTGTCAAGAACTGTGTAGTGTAGAAGTTTACCTCTCCATGCTGCCTGTTAGTCCAACTGGATAGGTTTTTGATTAGTCTGGCTGTCCATCTTCCGGTGGGGTCTGCAGACCATCTTTCCTGCCACTTGGTCATCGTCGTTCTTCTCGCTTCCTTTTGGTTTTCCCTATCGTCCGTATTTTTTCGTCGCTCCGCAATGGTCTTCTTTTCTAGTGCCAGCAGATCAATAGGAATTATTCCCGCCACTACTAGAGCGGCCGATTCCGAGACCGTTCGATAAGAACACGCCACTCTTAGTGCCCCTTTTCTCTGCACTGAGGCCATCCATCTTCTATTCCTCTCGGTTTTGAGGGCACCTGCCCAAATTTCCGCTCCGTACAGCATTATAGATTGCGCCACGGATATCAGAAGACGGCGTCTGCTCTGTGTAGGGCCCCTAACATTAGCCAGAAGCCTACTCATAGCTGTTGTGACTCTGATCGCTTTCTCAGCTGCGCATTTAACATGATTTTGAAAGCTCAGCTTCCTATCAATCATGATACCTAAGTACCTAATGGCATTTTTAACCGCTATTTTTTCCTCTCCCACAAGCATATCAGGGCTAGGAGTAAGGTGTCTCTTGGATATCAGAAGAATCTCAGTTTTTTCCAGAGCCAAGCGGAGACCATGCTCCATCATCCAGCTGTTAACACGACGCATTACTTGGGCCAGTTGCAATTGGGCGAGCTCTTGGTTTCTCGCTATAATGATCGCAGCAATGTCGTCTGCGTATCCCACCAGGAAAGTTCCATCTGGCATTGTTATACGCAAAATGCTGTCGTAATTTGCATTCCAGAGGTCCGGGCCAAGAATGGAGCCTTGAGCTGCTCCTGCTGTTACTCTCTTCCTTCTAGGTCCATCTGAAGTCTCGTATATCAGATACCGGTTGTTAAGGTAGTCTCGTACTATCCGTAGGAGGTACTCAGGCAGAGCGAATGTCTTCTCCAGGGCATACAGTATGTCTTTCCATCTCGCTGTGTTGAAGGCATTACGTACGTCTAGGGTAACCAGAAGGCACACAGGTCTTGAAAAGTGGTTACCTACCTCGACTATTTAAGCAGCATCAACTACGGTTCTAATAGCATCAATAGTTGACTTGCCCTTCCTAAAGCCAAACTGTCTCTCAGAAAGATCCCCTGCATCGCGGAAGGCCGAAAGCAGCCGTGGCCTAATAAGTTTTTCTAGCAATTTTCCAGCCGCATCCAACATGCACAGCGGTCTGTATGAAGACGGAGAATCTAAGTTCCCCTTGCCTTTGTTAATCAGGACCAATCTTGCTACCTTCCAACGGGCACTAAATACGCCAGTTTTCAAGCAGTGGTTGTACATGTTGAGTAATACGTGCGGGTGAGTTCTCACTACGGCTTTAAGGACCTCCGAAGGGATTCCATCCGGTCCCGGAGCCTTGTTATTTTGGAGGGAGTTGGCTGCTGTCCATAGTTCTTTCTCTGTGAAGAGCGGGAAATCTTTCCCTCCGGTTTTCCTCTTTAAAATCTGACCGACAGGGTGAGAAGGGAACAAACCATCTACTATAGTTTTCATCTGTGCCGCATTCAAAGGTCCTCCTGGAGTGAATGAATCTAGCTTTTTCATTACCAGCTTATATCCCAGGCCCCAGGGGTCACTATTTAGATCTTCCCGAAGGTCCTCCCAGCATCGCCTTTGGCTCTCTCTAATTGCTCTACGGAGTTCAATAATAATTATACTAATATAAATAATAATAACAGTAATATTATAATTAATTATATTTGTAGAAATAATATTAATATTTGTAAAATAATATGTGTATATTTATACTACTACTACTACTTATATTAATTATGACATAGTAATAATAATAATAAAAAAAAATACTGTTAATGAAATACAAAATATGAAGACTATGATAACATAATATTATTAATCATGGCCAAGATGATGTTGTAAACTTAATCAACATGAAGCCTGTCGTAAATAACTTCCATTATATGCCTCTGAGAGGTTAGATGTAAATATTATGCAAACACGTCTCGCACTTGACTTTAATGCTGTTCATTTCCTTTCAGAGTTTACTCAGGAACGTGGTTTATACAAGCAGAAATCGGATCTAAGCATATGCTTCTGAATATGCAAATCACGCTTATTTTAGCCTCTAAGCCAATGTATGATAAATATTTAAAAACGACTTATTTTGTATATACAAATTCAATTTTATGTTGGTTAAGTGAAGTGATTTTAGAATTCGTTAAATTATTGACGTGTACAGGAAACCATTTATGGGAACACAAGGAACGTCGCTCGTGAGTACTTATACATACGCAGTAAGAGTTTACTGTTCCAAATCTTTCTTGTTTTTTGACAATTTATGTATTAAATATACAATCACAACAGAAAAACTACGGTCTTCAATACATATATATGTGTGTACGTGCGCGCGCAAGCGTGAGTGAAAGAGATAGAGAGAGAGAAAGGGGCTCTGCGTTCGTGCACTATGCCAGGAGCCATGCGAGACTCCCCGTGTGTGATCTTTTCGGGTCTCCACTAAATTCCCACCTAACTGCCTATATCTTTTGCAGAAAGACCGTTAGGTTTTGCCACGTGGAGAAGGCATTAGCTTGTCAGCTCTTCCTTCAATACTTGGTTTCCAGAATCCCCATTCAAGAAAAAAGACGATTGGGGGTTCGGGATAACTCTCTTCCACTCCTTACCGCACCGTCCGATCGTTTGGTCACGTTTTAGGGAATCGTCCGGTCGTCCCTCTCTTCCAGCATAGTTAGGTCTTCCACTGAAGTACCTCATACCTGTTACCTACGTTCCTATACAGATGGGAGTATACGCTCAACCCTCCTGCACCAGTCTGGGAGGTACTGAGTCTCTGTAGCCTAAAGTCTCACGCTCTCTACCGTCTAATGTTTCCTCCTTTATGCTTCAACCTTCATGACTTCTGTAATAATGTCAGTCGTGACTTCCCAGGGCTCCTCTTACGCTAGCATCTTATATAACATTGATTCCGGTATAACATAATAGTCGCATCCATCTATACCATACTCTTCGTCAATATTTCTCAGATCTACAGCCAACGAAGAGCAAATGCTTCTTGTCCTTCTCCGTTTATGCACATATTGAGAATTTCGGTGAGTCTTCGTGGTTGCAGGTACTTTCGGGAGAGAAAAATTTTTGTTGATGGAATGTGTATACGAAAGAACCTAATATAAATTGATTGAATATTAAATATTTTCTAATCTATAGAGGTTGAAGAAACAAAATTTATACCTTTAACGTTTTCATTTATTTATTTTCCTACTAATATTTTAACAAAATATTGTTAAAAATATTTTTTAAAAACGTGAACATAAATCTGAAAATCTTTTTTATATTGTTGTTTTGATTATTTGAATTACATAAAATAAAAGCATTTTTTACCAAGCTGCATACAAATTCACTGAAAGTGGTTTTCCACCTGTCCATGGACAAAGAAGAGTATTTCCTTAACATAAAAAACGATGATCTCAAAGTTCGCACAAATGTAGAATGTGACTGGAAAACTAAACAGACTGTTAGCGCAATTGAAATAAATCAATACTAATAATTTATAACTAAATATTTAAATAGCAACACAAGTATATTGATTAGTGAATAATAT
Organism: Prosapia bicincta; assembly: GCA_036971475.1. Classification (NCBI taxonomy): domain Eukaryota; kingdom Metazoa; phylum Arthropoda; class Insecta; order Hemiptera; family Cercopidae; genus Prosapia; species Prosapia bicincta. The sequence continues at coordinate 25,805,151 of JBAIZL010000009.1, read as the reverse complement.
TAGAATATCATTGATAGGCCTATATATATGAACAGTTTCGCATACAAAGTAAAAACAAATGCAAAACAATAATAATTAAATAAATCGAAATATGTTTATTTAAAATATAAAAAATTGTATGCTTTTTCCTAATAAAGATTTGATAGCTATTGTTACGAATGCATCCGTTAAAAGATATATTTTGTGCATTTGTATAAATGTATGTTGTTATATATCAACTACGTTCTAGTCTTGGAAAATGAACTTTAAACACAATAAATTACAATAACATTAAAGATAATTAATTTTCTGCACATTGAACTAAAACAAAATGAACATAGAGGTAAAATGAATAAAAATAGGTGGGTAAAGACCTCCCAGCTGAGAAAAAAATATGTTTTACAGCTTTATTTAATTCAAAATGTAAATACAAATACTGAGATAATCCCTTTTATCGTTTACTTTCAAACTGGAATTTTATAGTATTTTTATACCTAAATAGTTTTTATAATTATAATGTTTTCTTAGTACTTACAAAACGCAGTCTTGCCCCACCATTCGGGTAAGAGTGTGCAGTTAAAGGGGGCAAGACCGCGCATATGCTGTGGCAATGTTTACTACTATTAAAGCTGTAATACAAGTTATATTTTTTCTATGAATATAATTATATATTTATACAACGTTTCAACTGGTAAACAGTATTTACATAACGTCAATCCTTAAAAATATAAATACTAAACTAAATACGGATTTATTTAAATAAATTCTCACAAACTAGTTGCAAAAACTCATATAAAGTATTTTTAGCTAATCTAAACACAATGAAAACTACAATAAATTGAATTACAATGTAATTATCAATACAATGGAAAGTATTACAAAATTCAAATAACTAAATTAAACACATGAAGCTAAAAATATCAAAATACATTTAATAGATAAATCAAAACCTAGTTAGACGAAAAACAAATTGTAATACTAACAAAAATAAAAAAAAACAAATAACTAATAATTAAGGCAGTCTATTATTTAATTAATAAAAGTAAAAGTAATCTTGATATCACAATATAAGATATTAAACGAATAATAATTAGTTACTGAAATTATATAAATGTTATAAAATGTCTTCTTGTTGTTACAAATGACTTTATGGGATTATCTTTATATTAGAACTATATAAAATAATTTAAAAAAATATGAAAGCCTAAATATATAGGTTTAGTTTGAGAGATTTTCTGATTTGACAAGCACTGACGGCTTTGCATTTGAAGTCACGTTCCGCGTTGCATCCCACTCCCTTGACATTCGGATTTCACTTTCCGGCTAAATGTATTGCCACCTTTACTCGTGTAAATTTCCCGCAGGATTTAATAAAAGCTTTCCAATCTGGATGTGAAACACCTTAAAGTATACAAAGCATAAGATCCTGTTTTTAGGAATAAATCCATTTTAGGTGAAAACGGAACAAGCGTAGTGAAATTAAAAATATTGAGTAAACTTCATCCCAGTTACGTTCAACATTATAAAGTACACAGTTACAAATTTATAAATAAACTTTATGGGAGGGACTTTAAAAAGTTCACACTACATAATTTAAAACAATAAATAAACTTTATGCCAGTTACGTTCAACATTATAAATTACACAATTAATTATTAAATACACTTTATGTGAAGGACTTTCAAAAGTTCACACTACATAATTTAAAACATTAAATAAACTTTATGCCAGTTACGTTCAACATTATAAATTACACAATTAATTATTAAATAAACTTTATGGGAGGGACTTTCAAAAGTTTATACTACATAATTTAAAACGTTAAATAAACTTTATACCAGTTACGTTCAACATTATAAACTACAGAATTACAAATTATTAAATAAACATTATGGGAGGGACTTTCAAAAATTCATACTACATAATTTAAAACATTAAATAAACTTTATGCCACTTACGTTCAACATTATAAACTACAGAATTACAAATTATTAAATAAACTTTATGGGAGGGACATTCAAAAATTCATACTACATAATTTAAAAACATTAAATAAACTTTATGCCACTTACGTTCAACATTAAAAATTGCATAATTAATTAATAAATAAACTTTATGGGAGGGACTTTCAAAAGTTCATACTACATAATTTAAAACATTAAATAAACTTTATGCCAGTTACGCTCAACATGATAAATTACACAATTAATTATTAAATAAACTTTATGGGTGGAACTTTCAAAAGTACATACTACATAATTTAAAACATTAAATAAACTTTATGCCAGTTACGTTCAACATTATAAACTACACAATTACAAATTATTAAATAAATTTTATGGGAGGGTCTTACAACAGTATAAATTACACACAATTACAAAATAATAAATAAACTATATGGGAGTGACTTACAACAGTATACATTACACAATTACGAAATATTAAATACATTTTATGCGAATAACTTACAAAAGAGTAAACTACACAATTACGAAATTTTAAAGTGCAATGTATAGTCAGTTCCATTAGTTCGAGAAACTGTTAATATTAACAAACTATCTTATGACTCTTTTATTAGGTTTAATTATAAAGTAGAGTCCTGATATTTTGAGCTTCCGTTAAATTCGAGCCCATTTTATCTATTTGAAAGAAAATGATGAGTCGGGCTTCCAGAAAATGTTTATAGCCATACGGCGTTCAAGGAAATGAGTCAGGTATCCAAGATCTGTTTATATCAATATCGTATGCAAAGGAAATGAGTCGGGCTTCCAATAAATGTTCATATAAACTTTTATAAACTAATTTTGTACATTCCTAATTATAGTATTGAGGATCATTAAAACTCGAATGCACAAGAATGCACATTATTTCCGTTTAGTGTGAGTTTTCGGTATATATATATATATATATATATATCACTCATTTTTAAGGTTTTATAGTCAGAAAATGGCCTAGGGCAAAATATGTTCTACATTTTCTGGGTTCATATAAACGACTACGAATATATCAGTGTTCAGCCTTTTAAAATGCAAGAACTAGTTTCATTTTTTTAACGTTTGAAATAAATGTGTTTAAGTTATTAAGATTTAATAAGAAAACTAGCTTTAACTGTAGCAAACCTAGAATTTTAACTTATTATAACAAAGGATTAGGGGATGTTCCACCAGGCAAAATTATTGCCTGGACTTTCCTCCGGTCAAGTCCCATGAGAATCCCTGCACTAATGTTTTAAGTTGGAATTTATCGTTATAGCTACTCTGAGTTCATCGCGTAGAAAAATATTTTCTCATACTATGTTCTTTTTCACTTTGTTCTCCCTTTTGTTTTTAACTTACCGTTTGACAAAAACTACTATATATAGTATATAATAAAGGGAAAAAATGTTTTTGCTTGAATTATTATATTATATTATTTAATTATCTTATCGAAGAATATTAAGGGAATTATGTTTTAATCGAACATTTTAGTTCGTTATTCCGGAGAACGGCCTAATGCGTTTTTTTCACTGTAGTAAAGTCCTTGACTTGCAGTACCCTCATGATGTCTTTCAGTGTTGTCAATTTATCTAACTAATGCACTGTGCTAAGTTAAAATATTGTACTTGTTTATTATTTCATTTATATCTGATATATTTCTGATTTTATGTGTTCCAGCCCTTTTCTGGTATATTTATATGACTGATGATTTTATTCCTTTAGGATTTCGATTAATTATTTCCTTTGTATACATGGGAAAGAAAATATTACCCTTTTTTCATTGTTAAGAAAATCCCAATTCCCTAATTTTTTGTTGACCACAAGTTCACAAAATATATAGTGGTATAACTAATAATTTTTAATTTATCCATGGATAAAAATTGTGTTAACCTTTTTGTTTAGTTTAAAACATAGACAATTTTTAAAGGCAACATATTCCACAAGAAACAAGTACATATAAATCCCCACAACAATTTTTATTACTTGAAAATATTCGAACTTTATCTATTGGACATTCATAATAAAACTATGGAGAGATAGAAATTTACACTGATTAACATTTTAGTAACTGTTATCTAAAATTTCACGATATAAATGAAACAGTGTATTTATACAAATATTCTTTGAGCTTAGTTTGTGAGGTTATGTTGATAACCAATAAAAAACACACAAAACTCATAAATTATTCATTTATTTATGCATACGCGTTTCAATGACAAAGTCATCATCATCAGTGAGTGTTACTACTAGAAACTCTAACTTACAACTGTTGTAAGTTAGAGTTTGTAGTATTAACACTCACTGATGATGATGACTTTGTCATTGAAACGCCTATGAGTAAATAAATGATTATTTGTGAGTTTTGTGCATATGTTTAAGTATTTTTATGTTTTCTTTAAATTAAACTAAATGTCCAAAATCCACAGTCAACGAACTGTACGTTGAATTTAATAGATTTTGTTAAACGTAAAGATAAAATGAATTATCAATTTTCAATTTCACTACATACTACAAGAAATAAAATTTATAAATGTTCTTTACTTGTAAATATTAGTAAAGGTTTTAAATGAAATATAGCTTTTCTTTCAATACAAATTCTAAATAACCAATACGGCTTGACAAACTTGCAGCAAGATAGTTTTCATTTCATTATAACCATCTATTGTTTGCTTATAAAAATAAAATATATTAATAAATGAAATAAAGTTTTGAGGGTGATCAAATTAAAGAGGAATCCGTTAAAGAAATTAGCACAAAAATGTATAAAGTTTTACGATAAATTCATTAAATTCGGAGAATTATGAAAGCAAGATCCATGTAATTTGGGAGGAAAAAGGCTTTAAGAAATTATTATATTTCTGGAGAAGTTTTCTCTTGGGAGAGGTTAAAGAAAGTAAGAACAGATTTGAGAAAGTGTTATGACAGGTGCGAAGTTGAGTCTGTTAAGATTTCCTTTTTTAAGAGCATAATAATGGTAGTAGTCGGTAAAAAAGAAAACCGACCCAATGTTATCCACACCTTTTTAGAGAGGGAATTTAAAGAAAGGAAATATGAAAACAATTTTAAAATAAAATGTATTTATATATATATAATTAAATTCTGTTTGAAGCTACGTCTTTTGGGTTATCGTTGTAGCTTCCCTACTCATTATAGACGAATTATTATTAAAAATTTTAAAAAAGATATCGATTTGTACAGTTTTATATAGATACTACAATTGTAAATTTTCGTTTATAGGAATGGACGATTGTAAGAAATAAATTAATATATAAATATCGATAAGTATTTTACGTTCGTAATTCCAATCGACTGCACCGAATGAATGAACAATATCTTATATGCTATAAAAATTAATAAATGGTGTTTAATATTCAAATTCCATACTAATATGAAATAAATTTTGAATTGTTTTTTACGGAATTTTACATTTTTCAATAAGCTTAAAGATATTTGAAACAAAACCCCTTTAAAATATTTTTTATTATGAAAAATGACAAATAACCTAAATTAAAATAAAATCTATTTTATGTAACGTAGTAGGCTACTAATTCTTATATGTGTTAAATACAAATTAAATTATAATTGTATAGTTATTCAAGCAATCTCTACCAATAGATATAATCATAGTTTTATACAACACGATGTTTATTTATGATCATAAATTCTATGTAAAAACACAATTGATTAATTATCAGTTTATCTTTGTCCACCCAAAAAAACGTTTTCTTTTCGTAACAAAAATAAGATGACTAAACAACACAAAACGTCTTCCACTATTTTCAGTGTGCACTTTTTTGAAACTACAGTATTTGATATTGCAGTAACATTTTTAGAGAACAATACCATTAGCAACAGTTGTATAAAAACAAAAATTTTTATGAGCACAGTAGCGAAATTATAATTATTAAAAAATTATATCATTTGATACAAAATGGTTATACAACCTTAATGGACATTTCACTAACAAAGTTACCATCATCAAGGTTACAAGTGAACTGAGAAATGAATCTTGAGAACTTATATTGTTTATTCCCAACGGGCATCACTCCCACTGCTCACCCAAACGACCAATACAAGGGATAAACGAAAAACAAGACCACGCCCACCACTAACCCATATGTTACAGATTTAATCTCAACATTAATACCAATACAAAGTGGAGTACTAACTAAAACAAATAATTAATAATAAATTAGTAAAATCCATTGATAAACGAGTCAACAAACATGCATTCTAATTACAGCAATGTTTCGGCAACTTTGCTAGGTTAGTTGTGGGCGTGGTCTTGTTCCTCCGTTTAAACCTGGTATTGGTTAAACGAGTAGCTGGGTGGAATGATGGAAGTGGTGCACATTGCGAATATATATAAGGTATTAGGATTTTAAAATGGTGAACTGTGGTCGACACTGAAAAATCCGAAGCTGTTTGCATCCTGACAAAAGATTCTGGTGAAGCTTCATGAGGATGGAACGACCGCAAACCGAGGAATTACTCTTGACGTGAGGTCCAATGCCTGTAGGTCTTCTGATATATTTCTTGACGTCATCCTCGAAAAGCGTCTATCCATCTTACAACTCTCCTAAGCTATTAGTAAGGGTAGAGCTATCCGTGCGAAATCCTACCCTCTTCTGAGCTGTAGGAGTCCTATTCCGCTCAAAATTAAACACCACACATACCAAATGACCCATCGTCCAGTTATTACATATGCAGTTTCTGTCTGGTGGCCTCTTTGCTCAAACATGTCTCGGTAATCGCTTTATTATGTCCCATCCTCTTCCATCAGACCTGTCTCCAACTCCACTTGGTTCTTGTCAAATGCCACTGCTCTCAAGGTCAAACGGGGTGGGTTTCGAGGCCCCTATGACCAAGACCTAGGGCTTTGAGTAAAGGTCCGGCACTTAGGTATGACCAACCGAGAGTAGATAAAGGTCTGATTTCACTACCTGTACCGAACTAATCAGACGAGGTACTGACACAATCTGGGAGTTCGGAAGGTTCTGCTGATCCCGACTAGTTCTGGGAAAGCGGTCGAAACCGTAGTGTCTGGTTGGGTATCCTCTCGTACCAACGGGAGTCCAGTCACCAGTCCAGGCCCTAAAGTAAGGCGCAAGAGTCTTGCATTCTGGTACCATGTGTTGTGGAACAAAGCCCCCCCGTTTCGAGACTAACGATAGGCACTCGGGCGGGAATAACTAGTTTAAGGTTGGATTCGTGGTGTTAGTGGTTTTATATGCTATGGGTTATAGTGTTTGTGTGTGTATGCTTGTGTGCGTGCGTGTCAGTGTGTGCTTGCTTGTGTGTGTGTGTGTGTGTGTGTGTGTGTGTGTGTGTGTGTGTGTTCTTTGACAATGAGGAGAGTCAGCAGAATTAGGTTCTACTTGCCAACACCCTTCTTTATCACCATATTTCTTCTTCTACATTTTTACAAAACACAATCTGAATGTCAAATTTCATCATCCGAAATTCCTTTCGCTTTCCCTCTCTTTTTGTTTTCGTCAGATCCCTTTCAACATAGCTTTTTGGTAGTGCCGAAAGCTCTGACTACACGCAGTATCTGTCCAACTCAGTTGGACCCTCTCAAATTGTTCTTCCACAACAAAAAGTCCTTCTAGACCATGACGTTCCTGCACCATACATATATTTTCAAACTGCCGTCTACGTTTCACCTAAAATAAGTTTTAGTTTAAATGTAATAGTTTTAAAGTTGGTCATTATTTAGTGTATAGATCTTTTCATCCTCAGATAATCTTTATTTAAAACTCATGTAAAATCAATTTATTTATACTTAGCTTAAGGCTAGTTTTAATCACAGGAATAGTCGAAGGTTTAACTTACATTGCCATTCTAGGTTCATTTAATTTATTAGCTTAAGTTTATCTTAGTTTTAAGTCCTTTTGTAGAAACACTCACGTGTATTATAAAGTTCTTAAGTTTCAATTTATAAATTCAATTCCTTTATGTAATCGTTTAAAGTTTTTGTTCTTCCCGTAGTGTGGTTTTAAGCACATACACAATAATATACTCAATGTAACAATATATCCATACTACTGTTACTCACGAGAAGAGTCCTGGCCAAGGCTGATAAATACGATAAGGTCATTCCCAAAAACATTTGTAACACTAAACGTCAGATTTACAGAATATTACAATCCAGAAACGGGATCATATATAATTTATATTGCACACCCTTTCTTAATAAAATTAGTGTTTTTACCTATCTGGAAATACTTATATTACTTACTAAAATATAACTACTAATAAACTACCGTACCTTCAGGTTATGTTTGTAGGTCAGGAATACATAGAGAGCTCAGAACTGAAAACCGAGCGCGACTAATTTCTACACCAGGGCTCTTCTTGTGTGCCGGTGTCAGTACGTATTCATACACTACAGTTGTATCATAGGTGTGAAACATATCGATGAAAAAAAGGAGTCAGTCAGCCAGTTCTCTCTGTTGACAAATTAATAAAAAGTAGTCCCTCAGAATTAAACTCCTTTCTTTACCTTCCCACGCATTAAATGTCCTGCCTTCTAGATACCCCTTCTTATCCAGCCCTTTACCAAAATCCCCTTTCTTACATTACTAACGGCAGCTATTTTTGTGATGACAGACACTCCAATGGGGTCACAATACTTCCTCCTTCCCTGACTGACTGACTGGTATCAGTTCTCTTGTGACCTTCTGATGATGCTAACTGTGTTAGCGGGATTTGCATAAAGGTTGTATAACTATTATGTAGCAGGCGTTTATAATTCACTACAAATAACAGTTTATACAGAGCCAAAGAAAATAAGCCTACGTTTTAGTCACTAAATGTAAACGAAAAAGTAAAAATATGTAACGTACCTTTATAGCTGCACGTTTGTCATAAGAGCTAAAGATTAATTCCGCTACAATTTATTAGCTATAAACAAATGACAAAGGTTAAAATAAGTATCGTAGGTTTGTAAAATGTAATATTAGGTTTTATACACGATAAAGTTTTCCTGCAATAAATTTACAGTGCTTTGTTCTCGTAATATAATTAAATATGTGTATAAATACATTGCTTGGAAATGAATCCTACAGTATTTGTTTTACCCGGTAGTTTTAGTTTATTATAGCTTATTTTCTCACACGAATTGCCTTCATTAGACCTTAGGGGGTAGATACGCTATTCAGTTTCAGTTAGGGATGGTCGATCCAGTGACTTTAACGGATCGGTGATTTTAGTGACAGCGCCAAGCTAGGATCAGTGATTTTTACCGGTGACTTTAGTACCGGTGAGAAGGAATACTGAGACTGCCAATAACACGCAGTGGATGTGTTTGTACTGAGCGTGTATGTCCAAATAACCGGCAGACATACTGCACTGGTGAAATAATTCCACACCTTGGTTTTTTTTTGGAAAGCTCATTTTATTTACAAATGAACGACTACGAAAACTACCGAGTGCGAAATAGCGTCTACTCGACAGAACACTGTCATTATCTTGAAACCTGGCACAAATCAACCACCTACATACTAAGTAAATGAGTAGAACCAATGACAGCGATAAATCAACCAATGACAGCCGTGGTAAGATATCAGTTACTTTTTCAGTTGTGACAGCGACATTTTGCCATTCCCAACGGAGGAAACCTCCCCCTCTCTCCCCTTCAGTCAACTACACTGGACGATAATCGCGTTACGTAAGCAGAGCGGTGAGGACAGAGCCAGTGACAGCTACAAATCAACCAATGACAGACGTTTCGTCCATTGACAGCGACAAATCAACCAATGCCAGACGTTTCGTCCATTGACAGCGACAAATCAACAAATGACAGCCGTTTTATCCAGTGACTACGACTTTATGCCCAATCAGAACAAGAGGCAACGTTCTACTGGAACCCCCAGCGACAAACGAATATCAGTGACAAGTCACCGTGACACAAAGTATCGACCAACCCTGGTTTTAGTTTAGTATTTAATATTTACAATTGTTAATATTTATTGTTGACGCAATGTCATAATTGTATCGAAACCTGACAACCACTTTCTTGTTCTCCATCTTCTCTTCTATAATCCACAATATGGTCTATCCTTATTTCCGATAAAGTCATTTGCGATAAAAACCAAATTCTAGACAATCTCAGTTCATAAATACGCTGGAATAAACCTCATAAATATTCCAATCATCATTGAACATCTGTTCATTCTAACTACCTATTTAAAGCGTAATTTTTAACTTTGATTCGAAGTATATGTTTGTCCTATTTCAATACAAGACGCGACTGTACAAATTTATGTATGTAGGAAAAAACTCATGAATTCTGCAACTGATACAGAAACGTGTGTAATTAACTACAACCAGGCAATATACCGTGCTTCGAGGCAGTTTACAGTTGATTCTGTTCAGCATTCAGGATCTACCTTTAACGTTAAATGCAGTAGTTTTGCATCTTGTTCTAATTCAAACTGACACTGCTGCCATCTAGCGGCGTAACGAAAATTATTACTTGAGATAAGCATTGATGTAAATGAAGTTATAAATTCCAGTGTACTTTATCAGATGGCACTGCTAGTATTTACAGCAACAAACAATAAATTTAGATAGCATCTATTCTCGAAAATAGTTGAGTTTAAGTAATAGTCATGGTACAAAAGTATGGAGAAGTGTAATTACTGATTCTTAATTTACAATTAGTGCTGGTAACAATTATTCGAGCTACCTTTGAAATGGGCGACTTGAAAATATTAACACTGCAGTGGACGCGCGTAAATACGTAACATGAGTGGTCGCGAGGATTACTATTGTAATCCACTCTGAAAGAGCTTTTATAATATAAATAATATTTTTAAATATATTATTAGCATTTTAAGGTACTTTAGGGGTTATATAGAAAACAAATGAGGCGAAAAACATTTTTTTTTATAGCACAAAATTAATATATAACATAGAACTAAGTTAGGTCATGTGTTAGGTTATCCTAACACAGTTTCATTGTCACTTTCGGTTTCGGCAACCCAGCGTAGTATTTGTCCACACTCTGGCTCACACATTGTTTGAAGATAACTGTGTTACTAATTTAAATATTGTTTTCACACAAAAAATAACAAAATATCTATATAAAATACGAATCATTAAAACTACTTCATGTATAGGAAACATATCATAAGTGGTGGCGAGGATTATTACTGTAGTCCAGGTGAATTAAAAATATTAAAAAAAATTACGTATCAGCTTACAACACTGTTACTTGACTGGTAACAGTGGGGTAGTGTGTGTGTGTGTGAAAGGTAGACATCCGCTCAAGGTCATAAGTCCTGCCGACATAAAATAGCACACAGAAATTCACTACAGGATTACAATAGTGCAGTGTTAAGCCTACAGTGGTTTAGACTTCTAAACGTCTAATATTACACTTTAGCAGAGATCGCTAGTGTTTTAGGAAACAAAATTGAACTTCAGAAAATCATGCTGAAGTCAGAATATAAATAGCCTCCAAAATGAGCACTAATGAAGTTTAAAGCTCTGCTGTTATAGTAAAGAATTTAATTTAAATGGAAAAACTTCAGTTTTGAAGAAAATGGTTTCTAATTACTCTAAAAGATCAATTTCTCTCCCCCCCCCCCCATTAAGCTTTCCATACTACTTGCACTACTCTGTGTTTACAGAATATAAATGAAATAAAGTAAAATTGAAAATATATAAGAAAAACTTGTGTATCCATTTATTATAAAATATATCTGTCCTGTATAACCCACACACAACCTAGTGGCAGTGCCTTATCGACGGTTAAAGCTAAATAGCAATCAAAGTTTTTAGCCGTGCTGTGGATGTTTAATCTGGGTTTGAAGTCTGTATAAAGTCGATTAAGCCAAACATCAAAGCGATACCTGACGAGTTTAATGTTATTGGCAACGTTTATTTCGCGATCTCTTTTTTCTAGCATTTCGCTGAATTCATCTGTGCTTTGATGAAAACAACCCTGATTACGAAAAGTGACCAAAGAACAGAGAGTTCAACGATTGCAAAAGGTCTAACACGGCGATTTTTTATTTGCATTTCATACGCTTTTTGTTAGTGGATGTTTTCATTCGTGTGTTCATTTCCTTTGTATTTGCTGGAGTCGATCACTTTGTTTAAGTACCAGTTTAGAACTGAAAGTCAATTAAAATGTTCTCTACAATTTTTAAAAATCATCTTTCTTCTTGTTGTTAAACTAGTATAAATGTAACATTGAGTTCCTAGAATATTATTTCTAATTCAATTTAATTATTTTAATAAATAAAACACATTTGATAAATACATTTCATTAAAACAAAATAATTTTCATCATGGATAGTTTCATCATGAAAGTAAATATTTTCTGTTTAATCACATGTTCTCTCTGGTCTAAAACTGGATATTATTGAACTTGGTTCTATTTCTACTTACAATGTAGCTATTCATGGGATACACAGCTCTGTTGGGGTTTCTTTTTTCTCATCAATTCACAACTGTTAAATTCGAAGACAGTTAAATTCCAGTGGATTAAGATATTATGATAATTGTTTTCAAATAATTTAATTGTTTTGTGGTTCTGTGTTATTTTCACACAACCTTCCACCTACCTCGCACTATCATATATATATATAAATATATATATATATAAAGAACAAAAGTCAAAATACAAATACAAGAATTATATTTGAATTTACAATTCAAATTTGAATATTTGAATTTACAATTCTTGTATTTGTATTTTGACTTTTGTTCTTTATTAATACACAAGAAAACATATTGCGATATTTATATATATATATATATATATATATATATATATATATATATATACATATATATATATATATATATATATATATATATATATATATACAGTAAACTCCCGATTATCCGTGGGCGGATTAACCGGTTTGCGGATTATCCGGGGTCGGCCATTGTTTTACAAATATCCAATATCATGTGTTTAAATTTCCAAACTGTGAATTACGACGTAAATACATATAAGGCTTAATAGAAGTTAAGATGAAGGGAATACATATGTAAATATGTACATACTAATTTTTACATATAAAGGGAAGCATCCCGACGCGGGCCGACGAATAAAAGGGGCGAGCAGACTACTGTATATAAGAGACAATGACAAAATGTTTGGACGCCCGAAAACCTAATGTGTATCATAAGATTGTAAAAAAATGTCAGCTAATCTCGGCTATAAATAGTCTAGGACGTGACATATGTATTATCAATGTCTGTCATATACATTATCGATCTTTATGGCTTTGTGACACAAGTAGACACTGTGCGACAAAATGGCTCTCAAGAAACGTAGATCGCACATTAAAGCTAAATCAATGTTCACAAAAAAAAAAACAGACGAAAGTGACAGATTTTTTTGTTAAAAAGTGAAAGTATTATATGTAAAGGAAATTACATATGTACATACATACTTACTTTTGACATATACTTATGTATGTATTGTAAATAGTTAGACATATAAATGTACATATTATAATCCGTCAAATACATCAACATTTTAATTTATTTTCTGTATTTATTTTGTCCTCTAAAGATTATTTGTGAATTGCATTAACCGGGGTCATTTTTTGTGTAACTTATGGTATAATAATCGATTATCGATCGTTTTACGTATTCTTTGTTCATATCGGATTATCCGGCGTTATCTGGCATTCCCGGGCCACCCTATTCCACGGATAATCGGGAGTTTACTGTTTATATATATATATATATATATATATATCGGGTATCATTCTAAATATAGTTTCTTTCCACAGAGATATTAATCTGATAAACCCTACAGTTTGTGTCAAAATACGAGAAAATAAAATCTTAAGGGTAGAAAAGAATAGGAACTATTTTTTTTGCTCTTCACAGGAAGATTAGTGGCATTAATTATAATTAAAAATATTTCGTTCATCTTTTAAAATCGATTCTCTCAGCTTCACCTGTGACCTGATTATTTTTTTTCTGGTTGACAACAAATCTTTTGATATTCTTTTATCCCAGTTGCCTTTAGATATGTTTTCATCCCAGTTGTCTACTGATATGCTTTTTCTTTCAAATATCTCTGATTTGCGTTTTTACCAGTTGTCTTCAGGAACACTTTCATTCCAGATGCATTTAGATGTCCCTTATTGCCAAATGTCTACTAATAAATTTTCACTTCAGTTTTCTTCTGATAGTTTCCGAATCTTTCTTCTAGATATGTTTGGATATGGTTCTATTCCAGTTATACGATTTCATCTCAGTTGTCTATCGATATGCTTTTATCCCAGATGTCTTTAGATGCGTTTTCATCCTAGTTGTCTTCATTCGTACCAGGTTTTAGTTGATATGTGTTTATCCTAGTGGTTTTCCAATATGCTTTCATCCCAGTTGTCTTCTTTCCTCCCAATTGTCTTCAGATCCTCTTTCATCTCAGGTGACAGTATATGCTTTTATCCCAGTTGTCTTCAGATTTACTTTCATCTCAGGTGTCATCTCAGTATACAGTTTTATACTAGTTGTCTTCTGATGTGCCTAGTTGTCTTTATATACGCTTTCATTCCAGGACATGAGTAATAGACTGGTACACAAGCAGCTAAATGATAAAGAACAATGGCTTGTGTTCCATCATCAAAGGTGTAATAGTTGACCTCGTATTTATATAGGTTGCTCCAGAGAGGAAGATCGACCATAGGAACCGAATATAGCGATGTTAATACACGGTTAACAATAAAATTAAGAAAAAATAAGATATAAAACAGGAAACACTGTGGCTAGTAATTAATTCCATTGCTATTTCGCGTTTGCCAAAAAAATAATTTGTGTAAAAACTAAAGCAGAAAATCATTTTATTATACGATCTTCCATTTAGACTTAAGAAAAGAAAACGTGGATGAGAGGTAGGATTACATGTGAATTAGTCTAGATCAGCGTTAAAAAAAGGTGATGCGCCTCATTTCCCCTCCGAGAAACAACTCTGCCCAGCACATGGTTGAAAATATTGATCTAACTGGTCCATTTATGGCTCCTCTTTATTATTTTCTTTTTCTTTCTGTATATTAAAAAAATCAATAGCCTAATAAATCTAACTGGTAAAATCTGCGTCTACAATGTGTCAAAAATACAAAATATCCAAAATTAATAATAAAAACATTACTGGAGGTAATTAAAATATTTTATACAAAACGTAACACTTATAGCAAACTATAGTAATTGATACATGTATTGGATTTATTTAGTTGTAAAACAGTAAGTAATGACCTGATTACAAAGAGTTTTTTTTAGTTTTAGGGAAATAGAAGACATATTCTCCGGCACCTACTGTGCATTGAGGTAACATTTCCTGCCGAGGGGGATGCACTTAGCTATTCACACTACTTGCACCTTATATCACCTAAATATGTGGACTGGTTAATTGGTTAACCCTTTGTTTCCAAAAATTTACAATTTGATATTACTTTCTGTACCCCAGTAAACCCAAACTAAGAATGTGATGAAACGTCAATAGAAAAAGGAGGAAAACTATATTTTGCATTTTTACAAACTTAGTAAATTTTGTTATCGACAGCGACCCAGCAGAGAAATCGCTGTGTATTAAGGTAAAAGCATATGACGCTATTAAGTAAACATACAGTTTTAATGTAATTATTATGTCCCCCATCATACGTTCTTCCCCGTCCACCCGAAGAACGCCCTTGCAGTCACTCCTTATAGCATCCACCCCTCTTACCATAAGCCTTGTTCCAACATTCCTAGCCAAAGCCAGTATCGAGGTAGACAGGCGTTGCATAACATCGAATGCTTTCAACCCCCTCCTTTTCTGAGTGACTAATGTATAAGTGTCTATAAAGCCTACGACGTTGCATTTCACTAAACAAATAGCTTAAACGAAAGTATTGAGGATAATCTTATATTCTTTGCAGGCATTGTTGCAGCTCCTACTAAGGATGCCATTGTAGTAAGAACAATCTGTTGCTTGCAGGCGGTGAATTCACCTGTTACATAATGTGCGGCCATTAACATAATATACTGACTAATATTTCAACGCAAGCAATATGAACGTTTGTAATAAACAGTTCTCTATTGTTCAAATTCAGTAGAATTACGTGGTTATTTCAAGTCCACAGGTAAATTGTAAACCTCTGAGGAAAAACCTGTTTTGAAACATTTATTACAACCTGTGTTTATATATATATATATATATATATATATATATATATATATATATATATATATATATATATATATATGTATGTATACGGTAACATTACAAATTCAAGTTTTAAGTTTAAAGATATAATAACGATGATTTTTAGTATTTATAAATCACATCAATATATTTTAATTAACATAAGTAACAACTACATTAGAGTCTCGATAATTCGAGGTCGATGGGACCGAGACCTCCTCAGATTATCGACAACTTGGATTACTCAGAAATACGTTCCTGTGCATTAGAAAAAATGGGAGTTTTAATGAACGCTAACACTATAATTAAAAATACATTAAATAAGTTTATTACAGAACTTTATATGAACATTTCTTGGAAGCCCGACTCATTTCCTTTGGATATTCATATAAATATTTCTTGGAAGCCCTACTTATTCATTTGCATACAGTATTGATATAAAGATATCTTGGAAGCCCGACTCATTTTCCTTGCATACCTTATTGATATAAATATTTCTTGGAAGTCCTACTCATAATTTTCTTTCAAATAGATAAAATATGATCCGATAGAATTAGAGTCGAACCTCGAAAAATCAGGGCTTGGAATTTCGAGTCTCTACTGTATTATTTCATAATATAAGGACCTAATAATAATAATTGCAGATAGTAAATCAATTTATCTGTATTAATAAACAAACAATACAAACCTGTCTCTTATTTTATGTTCAAATTGTCTATAGTGTTAACACTTACACTAACTTTATATTTTATATATTGTTTTAATACCTACCATGTAAGAGGGTTTTTGGACAATAGAAATCAAGTTTCGTCTGGAATATATGAAAGTACTTTCGGATTTAGGTTGCCTGTAACGTTTTGAAATACATACTGAGAGTTTCCTGTCATAGACATATCAAATAAGACTTATCGTTTAAGAATATAGGTAGTAATAATTTTTATAAAAGGATTTTCAGGTGTGTGCACTGTGTGTAAAATATATTGTTTTCAGGATCAGTTTTGGTTTCAATACTTTAATCTGCTTAGTAGTCAATATGTATTTTTCAAATAATTACTTTTTTAAAAAATACATGATTACAAATCTTGTAACCATGTCTGAGACAAATCTTTTGTTATGTTTACATCCCAGTTGATTTTAGACATGCTTTCATCTCAGTTACCATTAGATACGTTTCTTGTGTTTAATTTCATAAAAAGCAATGATACTTCCTGTGAAATCATTTCTTGGAATCTCAGTCAATCAAAACTAAATATTAGAAGCACAAGGAGACAAGACTATGGATACATAAAATACTAAGAATGGCAGAAACCTACAATTATTATCAAACCGATTTTCCAAGAGCTTGCTAGAAAGGTTAAAGTAATACAACAACTTTATTCTTAGTTAAACGTTTCCTAAAATATTTGCCCTGTTATTCAAATAGACACCATTTGAATACGCACGTACGAGTTATAGTTATAGCAGTTACGTACTGAAAGAAACACGTCCGTAATTCTTGATCGGTTATTGTGAGTAAAGAACTGCGATCCATTGACCAATCAGCATCCCCTTTGATGAACACAATTTTTATAATGCACATTAAACAATACTGGGTTTTCACGAGGTAAAAATATTTTTTAAGGAATTAAAGTCGAATTCTTGTCGTCCATTCAAACCGCACGAGTCGATCGATCAGTACCTGCCTGAATCAATTTGCCATTACCGTGTCAAACAGCTCGCTCACCCTAATGACAGTTTGGTTTTTAAATTCACAAGCCACAGTAACGAAGTGTAAGGACAATAAAATACTCTATCATTTTAAATGCAATTTACATTTTTTATGTCGTTAATTCAAAAAGAACGCATGTAAAACCCTTATAATCATTGTTTAATGTGACATTGCCTTTCATTGGATCAGTTTCTACCTCCTTATTTTTTAATAAAACTTATCAAAGAGCTGCTTCATATTCTGTAAGAATCTCTGGAATTAACACCATGTTAAGTTTTCTTTGAACAATCTTTAGTCTCTTTTTAGTTGAGGAAAAATAGCTAAATGTTTTGAAGGTTACGAATCCGGATGGGAGTAAAGGTATCGAAGTGGGGTTTTTTGCAAAATGTTCGTGGTGTTGTGTAGAAAAAATGTAATTTTCTTACATTTGGTACAATATAAAAAATGCATTTTTCGGAGTTCATAAAAAACTGCATAAAACGCATTTAAAATGCATTTTCGAATGGTGTATCGATTTATAAACTCGATATTCGTTCTCAGCGTCCTCAAAAACCCCTAGAAATAATTTTTATGTACTTTTAATAAAAAAAAAATTAAAATGCATATGAGAAATGCATTTTTTGGAGTGCATAAAAAGAATGCATAAAACGCATTTAAACTGCATTTTCGAATGATGTATCGACTTATAAACTCGATGTTAGTTCTCAGCGTCCTCAAAAACCCCTAGAAATAATTTTTATGTACTTTTAATAAAAAAAAAAAAATTAAAATGCATATGATAAATGCATTTTTTGGAGTGCATAAAAAGAATGCATAAAAAGCATTTAAACTGCATTTTCGAATGATGTATCGACTTATAAACTCGATGTTAGTTCTCAGCGTCCTCAAAAACCCCTAGAAATAATTTTTATGTACTTTTAATAAAAAAAAAAAATTAAAATGCATATGAGAAATGCATTTTTTGGAGTGCATAAAAAGAATGCATAAAAAGCATTTAAACTGCATTTTCGAATGATGTATCGACTTATAAACTCGATGTTAGTTCTCAGCGTCCTCAAAAACCCCTAGAAATAGTTTTTATGTACTTTTAATAAAAAAAATTTTAAAATGCATATAAAAAATGCATTATATGCATTTTTAACCCTTTTTATTGCATTTGTACCGATTGCAAGAAAACTACATTTTTTCTACACAACACCACGAACATTTTGCAAAAAACGCCACTTCGATACCTTTACTCCCATCCTGATTCGTAACTTTTAACTAATTATCCTCGACTATTTAATCTATATTCCAACCCGATTTAATAAGACTATTTCAAATCAAATGGCGAGTAATAAGTTTTGTCGTACTAATCCTCAAACTAATTGCGGCTACAGATTTGAGTTTATGAGTATGTACACTGTAAATATAAATTTCAAAATTAAGATATGGCAATTTTTTTAAAACCTATATTGTGACTTTTTGTGCAATTTTCAACATATTTTCTTTCATTGTATAATTTATAGACTGTTCAATCATTACTATAACATAAGAATTCTTTATAAGTTACAGTATTTCTAATAAACTAAATGCTTCAATTTGTAAATCAGATCCAATTAAATTCTTCCTATTAGCTCAAACTCTCCTGATATATATATATATATATATATATATATATATATATATATATATATATATATATATATATATATATATATATATATATATATATATATATATATATATATATATATATCTTGTAAAAATTTTCAAAGGGTAATAAAATACGTTTTTATTCATTCAATCAAGATCAAATACATTTTTGTAATTTTCGTTAATGGCAATTGACGTTAATAAAGTTTTTTTCAAATATTTCTTTAATAATTATATTATAAAAATTAAGGGGTCTATCCAGTTTCGAACTCTGAATCTTCATGTTCAAAATATAGCGCTCCTTGTCACTGCGCCAACTTTTCAACACCAAGAAATGAATTTCTCAAATATGCATATTTCCCCCTTATTCTGATTGTCGGTGAAACCTCCATTATACAACCTTAAACTGTTGCCATGGTTACCACAAACTATCATAAAGAGTGCTGTTGGGGTCAAAAGGAATGAAGCGAATAAAATAAAAACAAACTGGAAATCAGCGAACAATGATACATTTTTTCCTTTACCTGAGTAGGAATTTACTTTAAAAAATACTTATTTAGCTACACAACACAAAAAATGAAATTATTTCACAAACATCGTTTATTAAAATAGAATATTCACATACACAATTTAATTGTCCACCGTCTAAATGTAAAAATGAAACCTTATCTCCAAAAGTTTTACTTTTTCTTTTCTGACGTCACATGATCAATTTAAGACAATTATATCTGAACAAAGTTTTCTCTTCCAGACACATGGAGTGAGTAATTTAATTTTTACGTAAAAGCACGTGTGGAACATTCAGTTATATGTGTTAATGCTGAATGCTCACCCCTAAACATAAAAAAAATAAAATATTTTATCTGAAAAATTAATACCCCCAGTGCATTATTTTTATACTAAAATTACCTTTATATTTACGAAAAAATAAAGTTTTTTCTTGTTTTTCGAACGTATTTAGAGTTACCGAAGGTGAATATAAGTTTTTAAGAAACATATTGCAATTTACAATGATTAAACAAAATATGTGTGCACTTAAAACACGAAATCGTCATTAAGAGCGTCTTAACATTAAACATATAGCAAACACTAAGCAAGATCTCATTGCTATAGCACTTAATTATAAATATTGAGCTGGTAAAACTATAATTCATAACAAACCTAATATAATATGAATATTCTGGGGAATAATTTATGAAGTAAATACTGATTAATGAAATTATATTAATGATATGGATATTTGTTGCAAGACGGTGGAATTTTAAATCATCGTTTCACATATCAATTTTATCTGTATCAACCGTTGTTAAACAATGGTTGATAATTACGTTGATAAAAAAAATGAAATACTATGAAAATTAAAGTAAACAGTTATTTAAAGTACCGTATACAATTAAGAAGTGTCTGTTAAATTGAACACCCATATTTGTGTTATTGTGATTATATAATTATTTACTTTAATATTTTATAGTCAATTGAATTACTTTAGGAGATGTATTTGAACAAAAAGAATCGTTTACATATGGTAGTGTATTACACTTGGCTATAGTAGCACGTACATATTTGATTATTGAGGACAGCCGTTTTGGGATATGTGTCCCATTGTCAGCTCAGATCGTAACTAAGTTAGACTATGGGCAAGTGTGACATATTGACACATCTACAAGTGTTTTTAGTGAAAAACTAATAGGTCAAATGAACCAAATGGAATAAAATAATATGATATATTTTATTTGTAAAAAATCGTTTGTTACTTATAATAAAAGAGTAGATTAAATAATATTAAGCAGAATATTGCAGGTTCAAAGATTTCGGAAAGAAAAATATTAATGTAAAAGTTTTTAAGTAGCACAGGACAGATAAAACAAACTAATTGGGAAAGCAGTAAACACTTTAATGCAGTTCTGTTTACAAAGTAAGACTTAATAACAGACTTATGATATCACAAAGTTAAATTTTTAATGAGGGGGTATATGTAAAATAACAGTTGGCAATCTGGGACTTTATGTTAATTGGTTATTTGTATCTGGGAATAATCGGTGTCCTGAAAGATTATCCACAAGAAGTCTTTAGACACAAACGCAAGTTTGTTTCTGATGCTGACTCATTTGATTATTGCAAGCACCAACGTGCTCGTGTAGCTATAAGTTCGATAACAAATCTCTTGGTAATATTCATAATATTATTTATTGGAACATTAAAAAAAATGGAGAACAACGTTCCAAAAAATGAAGAAAGTAAACCTAATTTGTCATTAATTTAATTGAGTAGTAGAAAAATATCATTTCTTTCCATTTTCTAAAAAATTCTATCCCATTATGGAAATCTTGCAAATAGTTAAATTATTAAACAAGTGCAAGAGTCACAGCTTGTGAAAAACGACTGGGATCAAATTGCTACTGGTTTTGGCGATCATTTTCAAGAATGAATGTTATTTTACTTCTACATTCTGGCCGTATCTAAAGTGCTATTCTAAATGTAACTGCTTGGTGGTATTTGTTTTTTTTTTTAGATATATTGACTGATAGTCTATGTTTGCTGGAAGTTATTCACTGAAACTTTAAATTGCACTTGGAATTTTCTACTTGCTGTTCACTATTGGGCTCTCCACTTGGTATTACAGTTGTCCTTACTCATGCATATTATAAAAAAGTAATATACATTTTTTTATAAAGTAAATTTCTACATGAATCAACAAAGAAACAATTCATTTGAGTTCGCTTTATTTTAGAATTACAATTAATATAAATATGTATATACATATCTGAGAGTAACAATATTAGGTGGTAAAATAGAAAGCGAATATCCTTGCAATTTTCCACTTCCTTCATATGTATGGACTATTACTTTTGTTAGTTACTATTTATATGCTTTCTTCATTTTCGTTGCTTCCATTGTGTTGTAGTTTCTTTTCGCTTCCCTTTCTCATTCGTCCGTTTGTGAAGCAAGGTTTGATACCGTTAAACCAGTTTGTCTGTTTATTTTATTCTTTTCATAAATTTTTAATCCTAGGGCATTATTTATGATATTGTGTGGTGACCATGGCAGCAAATTATGGCTGTGGTATGGAGGCTTCGACGACAACCAGATGGAGGCAAAAAAAAATCTTATAGATGTTCTAGAGAAGTATGTTTCCAGCTATGGAAGAGTTGGCTCAATGCCAAAGCGCTTAGGATTCGAAAATACTCAATTCAAATTCCCCTGAGCCCTAAAAATATTTATAATTGAATTTTTGAATAAATATTTGAAAAAATTGTATTAACATTAATTGTCTTTCACTTTAGGTTAGCAAAATGTATTTGAACTACATTGAATGTATACAAACATATTTTATTACCGATTAAAAATTTATACAAGGTATGTGGGCCTATCAAGAGAGTGTGAGATATTAAAAGGAATATAATAAAGAGACGTTGCTTTGAGCTCTAAGTAAATTTGGTTCTGGCACTCGGGGAAGTCTCGACAGAAGTGATGACAAAATAGAGGTAATAGTTTCGCAAAAGATTCAACGAAAATCGCCGAAAATAAAAATTCATACGTTTTTCAATCAACTTTTACATATTTGTTTGTGATAAGTATTTAATAAAGATTATTATTTATCGTAATGAATAATAAAACATGTGACTAACATACAAACATTTATTAGGTGTTTACTCAATACTAATGTTTTAAACAACAATTCAAATCAGTTCTTTAAGAGGTAAAAGAAGGCTATAAAAAAGTTTTTTTTCAAAAATTGTAATAAAACTATAAACATTTTTATTATAGTTATATTGAATTATGTGTATTGGGATCTATCAAAATATAAATAAATTAATATGTTTATTAACCGCTTAAAACTATGTTATTAATAACCTACGTGTAAAACGGCTATTCCACAACATAACCTATAACACAAAATCAGCTGTTACATGAAATCATATGTTGTAAGGTGAATGCTGTAAAGTATGCGTTTCAGAAATAGCGTGAAAACGAAAACAATGATTTAATCACATGTTTTGTTAACCTCGGATAAAGAAGTAATCACTTCAATAACAAGTTTAAGGAGGTTATAGCGTTTTAAAATGATAGAACTATTTTTATTATTTACAAATTAAAAAAAAAATCCTTCTTCAAAATGAATAATGTACGTTTTCAAACATATGTCGTATCAGTATAAAGAGTAAACAAAGCAACGAGATGTTGACACAATACAAAGTAAAATGCAGTGCCCTTGATATAGTATATCTACTTCTTTATAAAGATCTGTGTAAGTTTGCTGAGTACAAACACCTCTTCCTTGCAGATAAAGCTTTTTCCGTATAGTTTATGTGAGTACTACGTTGTGCTAGATAGATTACTTCAACAATAGAAGAGCGCATTTATAAAAGTGACCGAACTATACTGTTTTTAGAATATTCTTAAATCACCTAACAAATCAACATTGAACCTTGGATTTTAATAACATAAGCTAAATGTCTTCCCGTATAAACTACATTTTCTGATGCCCTTGTATAAACAAGGGCTCCTTCCGAAATATATAAATACATATTCTTGTCAAAACAAGATTCTTGTTTAAGTACATAAGTGATAGTGATATATATATATATATATATATATATATATATATATATATCCTATAAAAATTAATTAGTTTTTAATTGAATTACTACTTTGGGGTTCTCTTGGCAAAAAAGCTACATATTTATTTTTTTCAGCAAACCCGTTTCGCACTAGATCAGTGCATTGTTCAATGCCGTGAGTCACTCGCAAGACGGTTGCTCAGGTGTGTTTTGTGGGTGTGAGTCTGTGGAGCATTGGTATTCTGTGGTGTATTATTGTTCCTAGAGTAATTGTTAACTATGTTAAATATTACCCAAGTAAACAAAAACTATTTTATCAAATCAAAAGTAAAACCTTTTTTCGTAAGAGTAAATAAATTTCCTAGAGATCAAACACTGCACCTCAGCTGTATGCGTTTTCTTATAGTTCGGCCTTAATTGATCCAATGCAACTCTCTCTCTGTTACCTAAGCGGTGGCTTATTTCTGTAGTATCCTGATGTTTAAACAAATTTTATATTTTACTTCCTTGAATACAGTGTTACGCCTTGAAGGAATCCATAATCGAAGCACATCATGGTATTAGTGCTTTTAGTAACACATATCAGAGCGAAATATTTATTCTATCTTTATTTTACCCTACTTCTCATACACGGGAGAAGTATATTTTCAAAAAATGGAATCTTCTCCCAGGCTAGGTTCCAATCCCCTATCTGTTTTCACTATTCACTGTTTATATATTTGATGGACATAATTTCAATAAATTTCACTCTTGGTTTATTTAATAAAACAATGAAGTAGAGGAATAAATTAGAGTCCTCACAATAATATTTTAAAGTTAATCGTATATAGTGTTAAACCGCCGCTTGCAACAAGCATAAATGTGCAGGGAAGCCTTGTGTTCTGTTAGATTAATTTCCAGTCCTGGTTAGTAATTACCAATAACAGGTAACTACTATCCCCAAGGACAATTTTCAGGTCAGATAGCTTCAGTAATTGTTTTAATCACAACGCCCTTGAGGCAACACTAAAACGTGGCCAATAGTATTACCTTTTTATACGAACTTAGGCAATTATAAGGGACTAAAATTATGTAACTATGGGTATTTATTATTGAAGAAGTTTTTTAAATGTATAGAATTGAAGTTCACTAGAACTTATAATTTTTCTAGTTAAGAAAAGGATTTTTATTTTACTATAGGGAATAGTAAAATATTTGATCGGTATTTCAAAAACATTGTTCGTTCCATTAAAGCTTAAATATGAAAATTCAACTTCTGTAAGTATTTAGAAAAACCTAAGACGTAACTTAGTCAAAACCTTATCTCTGTTGTTATTTCAGTGTATTTGAATTTTTTTAAAGCATATATATATATATATATATATATATATATATATATATATTAAAAACAACTAAGGTTATTCAAATACAAGGATTATTTATAAATTTATATTCATATAAAATATGTTTTCTTGTATAATAATTAAAACAACTAAGGTTATTCAAATACAAGAATTATTTATTAATTTATATTCCAATATATTTATATTTAGAATATAATTTAATAAATAATTCTTGTATTTGAATAGCCTTAGTTGTTTTTAATTCTTATATAAGAACACACATTATATTTATAGGCCTATATAATTACAAAATACGTTTTCTTGTTTAATAATTTAAAACAACATAGGTTATTCAAATACAAGAATATTTATTAATTTATATCCAAAGCTTTTCGTTGGTAAACAGTACCAACATCATCAGGAATGAAAACTATATTGCTTACATTATTGTAATTTTCATTCCTGATGATGTTGGTACTGTTAGCCAACGAAAAGCTTTGGATATAAATAATTAAATATTCTTGTATTTGAATAACCTATGTTGTTTTAAAATATATATATATATATATATATATATATATATATATATATATATATATATATATATATACCAATGAGAGCCTATATAAATAAGAGATATAAATGTATATCTCTTGTTCCAGCTCTGTAGTTAAATTTTTTTTCTGTTTTTGTTAGTATTCTATATTTTTTTGTCTTTCGTGATCACCACATAACTCGGTAACCCGGTTGTCTAGAGAACTTTGATTATTATATTTCAAAACCCCGACAATAGACTCAATTTTACCACTGATGGTTTAGGACTGGCTCCTTTTGTTGAATATATGGTTTTTCAGTGGGGCAATATGGCCATTACTATATTTCACCTGCCTAATACGTATTACAATAGTTTATAATTTTCACAGGATGGATCTATATGGTGTATAATAAACCACACATATATACATGGAGATACCGGGTACTGAAAAAAGGATCCTTCATATAGGAGTGAATTGGTCTACTCCCTTTAACACTTAATTGCTTGGTTTCAAAAGTATTTAAAGAAAAGAAATAAATGCAAATAAGAAAAACACGAATGTGTAATATAAAGATTATATTATTTTATATTGTTTGTGCGTTTATTTAAATTAGTTATGCCCTGTGAATATAAAAAATGAGCTACCTTTCATAAAGAGAAACATCTTGTATAAACTAATTATTTTAAAACTTTCAAATTTTCCAAGTACTAATGAAGTCTCATTTTCGATTAAATTATTAACATGATTTGGCATGGATATATAGCCTTAAATTGCTGACGAAAGGTGGTATTAAAATTTAACTTTATAATGTAAATTCTAATAAATTAATTATTATTTTACTATCAATATTTTAAAAGGAAAGGATTTTTAAAATATAAGGCCTTATTTTGTTTAAGTTTAAATTATGTTGTTGTCATTAATAAAGGGTCTTAACTGAAACTTTATTATAGTTTTAAAGAGATACTATAGACAACTAGGATGTAATGTAGTAACACGATACTGAATAGAGTAGATAATGTGCATGACTATTGTTTGCTTATAAACAAACAAAAAAGTTTATAAGTTACTAAGACGTGGATCTTGAATGGCAGAATTTTCTAAATGTCTTTTTCCTGAGTAATAATAAATTTTCTCCAATCCCTTTCGTGATTCATAACGTCAAAATTTCAATTAGAATAAGGCTATTAAGGTCAAAAAAATTGTGAATGGTTTCAAAACATTTAAACAAAATAATTGCTAAAATAATAATAGAAATTGATAGTTTCAATTATTTTTTTTCTGACTTAAAAATAATTAGATATAATTTCCAGAATAAAATAAAAACAACCAACAATTGTTTTCTATTAGTCTATATCATGAAGTTATTATATAGTTTAGTTTATATTGTTCTAGCCCTAATGTATACCATTTCGCATCCACAAAGAGATATTCTATGTAGCGACTATTATACCTCCCTTATATATTGACTATTTAGGAATTAGAGGTATATTTATATCTTTTAATCTTTGGAAGTAACATTGGATGTCCTGCATATAAAAACCTCCAGCGTTAGCGTGAAGATAAATTTGGTTTGTGCTTCTAGAGGAATATGTTTATAGTTTGTCTTTATTTAAAAACCTTTATCGAATTAATATAAATTTTAAAACAAACAGTAAAGAAATTAAGTCAGTTCCTACTTGGGTCAAAAGAGAAAACTTTTATTCTAGTGACTTTTTATATTATAGTTATAAATAATACATATATGTATATAATGATAGAACCACAATATCAAGTGCAAAATAGAAAGCGAATTCCCTTGCAATTATCCATTATCGTCTCTATACAGTGTATGGTGTTGGATTATATTTTTAATTGTTACTATTTATTCGCTTTCTTTTTTCCTTTTCTATTTATGAAGCTGTAGGTGATAAACAATGTCTCATTCTATCCATCTATTGTATTTTCATTGTTACAAGGAACCTTTCTCTTATATTTTCATCTTTAAGTAATAGGTTTGTAGCAATGAGAAATTGGCTCAGTGCCAAAGTGCTGGATTTCTAACATGTAGTCATTCAGTTCGAATTCGATGGAGGCATCAGCTTTTTTCAATTTTAATTATTGAATAAAAACACTGTACTATTATCATTGTCATCTACTAGATTTTAAAAAAATGTATTTGAATTTGATTGGGTAAATAAAAATGTATTTTATTATTGATTGAAAATTTGTACAATATAGGCCTATATATATATATATATATATATATATATATATATATATATACATATATATAAAGATTGTGAGCTAATAGAAGCAATTTAAAAAACAAAATAAATCAGTTTTGAAATTTGTAAATCAGAAGATATTGAGAATTACATTTATAATTGTACAACTTGCGGCGAGAGAGGGTAGTGAAAGGGAAATAATAATTAAAAGTTAAAATGAACTCAGTTTGCTTGTTTCTGTTTCGTTTATTCTTAAACTGTATTCTACGTTTTGAATGATTTTCTGTCATTATCAGTTTAACGAATTTTAGGCATTATTTGTTCTCTTTCTTTTTAAAAAAATGACCTGTAAAATTCTTTGTAAATTTCTATTTCTTTTACTGTTAAATTTCTATATCTCTCTATACTAATGCGAATCTAAGGTTCGTTAGTTTCTCCGTCATTATCAGTTTATTAAGCTGTAGGTCTTATTGTTTTATCGTGGTTTCTATTTCCGGGGTCGAAATTAATTTAAATATTTCCGTGTTTTTGCTGCTGTAATTTTAAGTTCTTTTTCTATCAATCCTTAGATAATATCATACAAATAATAATACCAAAATAAAAAACAAACCTAAAACATTTTGAAAATTGTTTTATTACGACGCTTAATGGCATTAAAAACTTTACCAATCTGCTTACCAACATTCTAAAAATTAAGACCCACACTGTACAGTAGTTACATAATGATAGCAATATTTCTACTCTTTGTGTGACATATTTAACTGACCTAGACAAATGTGTCGATAGTAAACCACACAACGTCAACGTCATGTCTGAATGTGTGATATGTATTTTAAAAAAGAATTCTGTTCAAAAGAGATTTTATATTTAGCTGCAAGAATACAATAATCCAAAAAGAAAAACATCGACTTAAGTTTTAAATGGCTATGTAAGGCAATGAAGGTTTATTAAAATAGATATGTATTTTAATTTAAAAATTCATGTCTTAAAAACCGTTTAAAGGTGTAGAAAGTTCTATAGTGTTTCGACTGCAAATCTAAAGATAGTTTGTTCGCTACAAGGAGTCTTTGAGTGCACAACCCCCAAAATTCAACTATTGAATGGGAAAATGAGTACTTAGGTTAAACCTAGTGCACTTCAGTAGGTTGAAGCGTAATACTGGAAATATTATCTTCAAAATGGTAAAAACGAACGTAAGGTGGTTCGATCATGTCTCATTTAAGTAAAGATAGGGGTTTAAAAGACATCTTATATCATAATTTAGACGTTTTTAACACTAAATTGTAAGTTACATCTAATTCAGAAACCCACTTGAATCATTTTCACTCATTATTTCTTCTCTTAATCATTCGACATTGAAGTTAAACCTTTTTCATGGATGTTTAAATCCATAAACAATTGATCTGAAAATAAAACATTTGACTTTACGTTCAAGGGAATCAACCAAGGGTGAGGTGGATTATGAATGTAGGTAGAATTAGGGTAAGGCATAGGTCCCAAAGTGGAGAATAAAAATAGTCATTAAAGTTTAATAGACCTACTGTCTATCGAGGTCTCACAGCTTTTAAACACGTTTGAATTTTTTGTTGAAGGTGATCAACCTGTATAACTATAATCGCCTTTAAAGGATTGGAAGGTGTATGAAATTAGGCTGGATTACAAAAAGACGTAATATCTCTTGGTAGATAATTTAGGGGTCACCATTGCTCCTTGTATGTAGGGTTCCTGGTAAAAATGTAGATGGTATCATGGTGTCCTATCTGTGGAGCCTTGTACATTAGGTAAACTTACTTGTCTATCGAGGTCTCAAAGGTTTTAAACATGTTTGAATATTTTGTTGAAGGTGATCAACCTGTATAAATATAATCGCCTTTGAAGGATTGGAAGGTGTATGAATTTAGGTTGGATTACAAAAAGAAGTAATATCTCTTGGTAGATAATACATGGGTCATAATGGTGTCTTGTATATAGGCTTCCTGATATAAATGTAGGGGTCATCGTGGTGTCCTACCTGGAGGTCATGTGTCTAAAGTCCTCTCTATCGGACTATTCTCGTACGTATCTCTTGGCGTGTTAAAGAGTTTAAACCCGTTACAAACTAATCATTTTAAAATATTCCCCTAAAGCTTGAATTGAATGCCAATATCATATTTTTGTAACACTTAGAAAGGCTT
>JBAIZL010000009.1:25717394-25769894 GCA_036971475.1 Prosapia bicincta | reverse complement strand
TGGTTAAAAATCTTTGATTTTAAAAACTTAATGATATTTAACTAATATACGTTGTAGCTTAAAATTTATAAAATTCATGGCATTAAATAAAAACATAATAAAAATCAAAGAGAAAATATCTTAATAAATATTGTCATTTAGAAGTCAAATGTTTATCACAAGTGTTTGTGATAAAAAGCTGACTTGTAAATGAGAATATTTATTATGAGTTTTTTATTGTTGATTTTTTTAATGTTTTTATGTAATGTTATGAATTTTCTAAAGTGTAAACTATGGTGTGTATTGGTTTATTAAAAACGAGTTTTTGAAAAGGAATTTCGGAAAGAAATTCCAAACGTTGAGTGTTGAAAAAAAGCAAGAATTAATTGTCTGTGATCTGTCACTAACCTATATATATATACACACACACACACACTGCAACGGGGTGAAGGACCGTCGCAAGTGGGAAATAAGTAATTTCCTGTTTTTTAGAAATAAAGCTGTTTTTAAAATAATCAAGTAGGGAATTATACAATTATTAAAGAGGGAAAAATTAAATAAAACAGTAAATAGAATAATTAAGCCACATTAAAGAATGTTATAAAATAAAGTTGTAATAACTAACTAAATTTGAACATCGAGAGTGAAGCGAAAAAATTCTAAGTGCCTAAAAAAGCTATTTTTCGAACCAAACCACGTAGAACTTTCATCGACATTTCAAAAGAACCACAATAACCTAGAATGAACATTAAAGAAAACAGAATTCAGAAAACTTAAGAAACAAAAAAGTTACAGCCGTTTAAATAAAATAGACATTTTTCAGTGTTCTAAAATTAATTATCAAACTATGCAAGCTAAAACAGATTCGTTGCCCGACTTGCCTGTACAAGGAATAAATCGAGTGATAGCAAGCTTTGCAGGCGGGGTGCGGTAGGTGAAATTCACCGCCATATATACTTGGTCTCTAAGCCTTTAGAGACAGTCTGTAAAAATTTTCTAACACGAGGTGCCGCGGGACGCTATGCTGGACCGCGAGTAGAGACCGTCAGCAGGCCAGATGGACAATAACCTCAGCGCTTTCGACATCCAGGACCACCAAGGATGAAGGCTCCAGACTCAGCCTCCAGGACGCTCGAATAGAGGGAAACCACCACCGACGAACCAGGGATGGCGACTTCCGGTGTCCAATGACCAGGGAATCCAGACGAGGGACCCCAAGGACCGGCAAGAACATCTTTGGCAAGTCATTTTCTTTATTCGAAATCAGTCACGTCAAATTTAGTTAGTTAATTTTATTAAATTCAAACAAATTTGCAAGCTTAAAACAATGACTTCACTCTTTATAAAATTTAAATAAATTGTATGCTAAGTAAATGAATTTATGTGCTCAGAATATTTAAAAAAATGAATATTAAAATTACAAAAGGTTTTTGGCCATAAGCCGTTTATTTAAAGAAAATGAGAAATTTCCGAATATTATAAATTTAAAAATTAAAAGGTCATAAGTTATGAATTTACCAATTCCATATAGTAGATAAAATATTATTATGTGTAATTTTGAAAATGATTTTATGTTAATGTAAATGTAATAAATCTATATGCGAAGTATAAATTTTTAAAGCATAAGAAACAAGAAGTAACTCAGAGAATTGTTTTGCTAATATAATTGTGTAATACTTTGAAGGATAAATTTTCTTTTTTATTTCAATAAATAGAGTTAAATATGTCATAAAAATCAAGATTATTTGCATTCCATCCTGTGTCAAACAACCAATAAAAACTGTTTAGCTTTTTCCAACTAATATAAAAATGATTATCAAATCAGTAAACAAATTTAATTAAATTTCATTAAATGGCAATAGATAAAGCCTAATGTTTTAAAGAGTTTCGCTCTACTAATTTAATGAGCTAGCCTAAAGATTAGTTGGTTTTTTGTAATAAAAGTCCAGAGATTTATCTACTGGCAGATTGTGTTTAAGAGGACACAGGAGCCTTTTAAAATAGGTATTTTTAAGCACAATCATATTTTGCACGTTCCCTTGCTGTTTCTGCAGATCATCATCAGGTGGTAAGACTCTGTGTTTTTTATGTGTATTATTCTAAATGTGTTTCTTTCCAGCTGACTATTAATTTGACATGTGTGACTATACTGAGACCATACACAATTGGTAAACTTATTTAGGAGGGTTTATATGTACTTTAAATAGTAGTCAGCGGGAATAGGCTTGTTATGGGTTTGGCCCTACGAGCAGGAAACATACACTTAACTCTGGGAGTTTAGCACGGTTTTACCAGCAGGGTGATAGGCAGAGGTTTGGTTGTTTATAAATATGTTTTCTTGTAAACAATTAAAGTCTAGTATTCTGCAAGAAAGGATTTAAACAACGCAAGCAGACGACCGAGTGGAGCTGCGGTGGTAGGGACGGACCGTAGAGGTGAGGTGAGGTGGAGGGGACGTTGCAGAATTGGCGCCCGGACGGTAGGGACTTTGAACAGGTTCCCTATATCAAAATTGAATAATTAAATAATAGAAATGAATCGAGATAGTTTAAATAAATGAAGTCAAAATGTTTTAAATAATGTAATTAAATTTTTAAATAATAATATAAATTGAACAAATCCAAGAGCGTACAAATAAAAATAAAATAAATAAATAAATAAATTTGAATAAGGATCTAGTCGAAAGAGCGGGTAGGAACCATCTGGCCTAAACCAAATCGAAAAGAAAGGAATAAGTACATAAATAAATAATTGAATAATAAATAGTATATCAATATGTCTAAACCCGAGATAGAGAAATTGATGGCCTTCTTTAAGGAAGAGAAGCAATTGAGAGAGAAAGAGAAGGAGGAAGCAAGACAAAGAGAGAAAGAGAGAGATGAAAAAGAGAAACGATTCAGAGAGGAGGAGAAACAATTGAGAGAGGAAGCAGAACAAAGGGCGAAGGAGAGAGATGAAAAAGAAAAACAATGGAGAGAGGAAGAGAAACAATTGAGAGAGAAAGAGAAGGCAGTAGAAAAACAATGGAGGGAGGAAGAGAAACAATTGAGAGAGAAAGAGAAGGCGGAAGAGAAACGATTGAGAGAGGAAGAGAGACAACTGAGAGAGAAGGAAAAAGCCGAAGAGAAAATAGAAAGACAACGGTTATGGGAGGCTTTCCAGGGAAAATTCGAAGACTATCAAAAAGAAAATGAGACCAAGACAAGTCATATATATGAGAAGTTAAGCGAACATGAGACAGAAATAGAGAGACTGAAAACTAAAACGGAAACAAAAACGGCTAAATTAAACGAGAAAGTACAGGATATCCAAGAGGACATTAAATCGGTAAAGCAACAAGTCGCAAAGGTAAAGCAAACCGCTGGAGCGGGAATAGTAACACAAGTTTGCTTACCAAGGGTAATAGACAGGAACGGGGAGGCTACGTACCGTAGGATTGAGTTCTGGGGGAATGACAAGGAAGATCCAATGACATTCCTAGGGGAAATAGAAGATCTATTTTCTGAAATAGACAATACTATGGACGAGACTGCAAAATTAAGAATTGTAGAGCGATATTTGAAAGGGGCAGCGGATGCATGGTGGAAAGCCATAAAAAACAACACAGAAACTTATTCTGAATTCAGGCAGGAATTCACGGAGCATTTCTGGAGTTATCGCCAGCAGGATAGGGTACGCAGACAGATAAATCAAGGGCGCTACCATAATAATGGACCATACTCTATGGCAGAGTATTTTATTATGATGGTAAACAGGGCGAAAAACTTAGACCCGATAATCCCAGAGAACCATCTAATTTTCATGTTAATGAAACATTTCGGGAGTAATGTTCAGCTAGCTAGTGTGGGGAACCCCACAAGTAACATCAAACAAGCGATAGTTTTCCTACAACAGCTAGACAGCGTTACTGATAACGGAAATGGTAATGGGAACGCTCAAAGAAGTCAACAGAGGCAGGTTGCTCCAAACCAACAACCTAACCCTAACCCAAGGTCCCATGGTGATACCGCAAAATACCAAGAGACCAAGTATCCTAGAAACCCTCATCCTAAATCGCCTATCCCCGGACCAAGCGACCACAAGCCAAAAAACTAAATATGAGGATCTCTGGCAACAATCAGGGAGATAAGTTAACCAGGTTAGAGATCCGAAGCAATAAGAAGTTTAAAAAAATTCAGAGCGAGAGACCGAAGGAAAAGCCGGTTTACCATCATAATAAGATCAGGCTAGGCGGTTTTTCCATGTCTATTAGGGACGATTTGTTAGAGGAAAGAATTGACTCGGTTGTAAAACTGGAGAATATAGACCAGTGTCCAGTGATAGAGTGCGAAATTAAAGACCATAAGTTTATTGCACAAGTTGATACAGGTGCCCAAATGTCTGTGATTAAAACAGAAAAATACATAGCCCTAAAACAAAACGGGAATTTATTCTATGAGCTACCTATAGCTAATGTAGCGATAGTCACAGCATTAGGGTCAACCTGTAAACGAGTCAAATTACAAACAATGCTACCTCTAACATTAAACGGACACACAAAGGAATTTGTTTTCTTGATTGTGGACAATCTACGGGTTGACCTCATCTTGGGAGCAAATACTTTGTGTGCGTTAAAAGCCCGGATAAACATGGAGAGATCGTTCATGACGTATGAAATTGATGGATATCTGCTGCACCAGGAGTTTCTTGTATCGAATAATAATAAAAATAATATAAAACAAGAGATAGGATGTAATAAAATTAATAAAATAATAAACAAAAATATAACTAAAAATGTAAAATATTCCACCGATACAAGCGGGGAACAAAAGATAAAATCAAAACAATTGTCAACGAATAAGGTTAAGAACGAGGTTACCAAAAATTTAAATAACAAGTTGTGCGAAAATTCGAGGAAGAGTGAATTATTAAACTGTGAAAGAACGGAATCAAGTAAGCTAACGGGATTAAATAAAGCAAAAAATGGGTTAACCAAGCCTACAACAAACAAATTAAATAATGACGAGGGAGGATTCAACGAATTAAATAAAAATGGCTACAAGCCGAAACAAATAAAATTCCAACAAGTTAGGGAAAGACCTAATTGTCGGGAAACAAATCCGTTAGACTTAACAAGAGTTCCAAAGCACTTTAATTCTAATCAATCTTGCTTGAAAACGAAGTCCAAATTGTTTGTTAAAAATAAATTTAGAAGTAAATCTCACCAGTATAAAAATTATCAAAATAAACCAAGTAAAAATAAATCAAAAATAAAAATAAAATACAGGAATTACGCACAATGGCGTAACACAAAACGCCGAAAGAAAATCAGAACGCGTAAAACATATCTAAAAATAAATACGATTAAGTTGGAGAATACAAATAATCATTGCATCTTAAACAAACAAGAAATGTTGAAGTTACAAGAATTGATAAACAATTATTCAGATGTGTTTAATGAAAAACCAGGTAGATCCAATAAATATAAACATGCGCTCAAAATTAAGGAAGGCACAACTTTTGTGAACAGGAACTATCCTATTCCAATGAACTTCCGCAAACAGGTTCAGGAAGAAATCGACAAAATGCTCCGATATGACATAATTGAGAGGTCAAGGACGCCGTATGTTAATCCTATGGTTGTTGTCATAAAATCAGACAATACGGTTCGACTTTGTTTAGACGCTAGGAAGTTAAACGAGATAACTGTACCCGATTATGAAAGTGCACCTAGTATAGACGACATCCTAAGAAAAGGAAGGAATAAACGGTATATTTCAAAGATTGATATGACATCCAGTTTTTGGCAAGTGCCATTGACACACGATTCCAAGAAATATACCGGCTTTTTATTCGACAATAAGGTGTACAATTTTAAGGTCGTTCCATTCGGGTTACAGAATTCTCTAGCGGCCCTAGTAAGAACAGTCGATTTGACACTTGGCGTGGAGTTAAGCGACAACATATTAGCCTATGTTGACGACTTGTTATGTCTGTCGGAGACATTTGAAGAACACCTCGAGCACTTGCGTATAATATTTTCCAAATTCAGGGAGGGAAATTTAACAATAAATCCCAATAAGACATTGTTCTGCCAACAGGAAGTGAAGTTTTTAGGGTACATTTTTGACCAGAAAGGGGTAAAAACTGACCCAGATAAGCTCCAAGCGATTCGCGATTTTCCTAGTCCTAAGAATAAGAAACAACTACAATCATTCTTAGGATTTGTGAATTATTATTCGCGATTCACAAGTCAATATGCCCGAGAAACTTCACCCCTGCTGAAGCTATTAAGAAAGGGACAACCCTGGGTTTGGGATATAGAGATGCAAGATGCATTTAGGAACGTAAAAAACCTGTTTGTGGAAGCAGTTACTTTGACACATCCGGTGGAAGGTCGGGGAACGTTTTTGCAAACTGATGCGAGCGATAACGCTATAGCAAGTCAGCTGTACCAGGAAGACCAACAGGGCAGGTTACAAGTAATTGGATTTGTATCGAGAACACTGAAACACGCGGAATTAGGGTATACAGTGTGCGAAAAGGAGCTTTTGGCAATAGTGCATGGCCTAAAGAAGTTTCGGCCATTGATAGTAGGGGCCCCATTAACTATCATTACAGACAACAAAGCACTAAAGTTTCTCTATTCATGCAACTATACCAATGCACGCATAACTAGGTGGATTCTCGCGATACAGGAATATCAGCCAAAAATGAGACACTGTCCAGGTAAAGAAAACGTTCCTTGCGACACCATAAGTCGGATGTATCAAAGTAATACAGGAAATAATAGCGGGCAAAAGGGATTAAATGTAGTTAAAATAGGACAAATTAAAGTAGAATGCCCTACAATAGTACAAAAGATGTTTAAAGAAATGAGACAAGTCCAGGAGCAAGAACCTGAACTTTCTCATATAATAAATCACATAAATCAGTTTAATTATTATAAAATATGTAACAATATATTATGTAAAATTGTAAACAATAGAACGAAGGTTGTGATGCCAAAGCAAAATATCGTTCCATTTATAGAGCATGTACACAAACAATATGCACATTTAGGTAGAAATAAAATTGTCAAAATGATAAACAAACATGTTTACATTAAAAATATACATAAACAAGTCATAGATGTCATTCGGAAATGTCGGATTTGCCAGTTTGCAAAAGTAACAAATCGATATTTGCAAGCAAGGACTAAACCCATTTTAACACAACAGCCGGGAGAGATTGTTGCTGTCGATTTTTTAGGACCTTTGCCCCGGAGCACAGGAGGTGCAAGGCACATTTTAGTGGTTGTAGATGTATTCTCGAAATTAGTAAAATTATATGCAGTTAAGCGCCCAAATACGACGAGTACAATCGCCAAACTGTCGCATTATTTTCAGACAATAGGGAAGCCTAGGCGAATACTATCAGATTTCGGATCGGCCTTTACTTCCCGACAATGGAATTTATGGATGCGCGACAACAGTGTTGAGCATACATTAATTCCGGTCAGGCATCCACAGGTAAACCATGCCGAGAGGATAAACCGAGATCTGGGCAGGATTCTTAGGACCTATTGTCATGAAGCGCAGTCATCATGGATGAGATATCTGCCATATATGGAACAGGTAATTAACATAACTCCCCATGAAGTAACTGGATATTCACCTATCCAGGTACACCATGGGGAAGTACCGATATATATATGGGAGAGATTTCTGCCAGATGATTGTAGAAATGCGGAACAAGCGACACAAAGACAAACATTACAAAATGTATTCGATCGTATAAGGACAGTGGGAGAAAGACGGGCTGCTATGAAAAATATAAACTGCCGAGAAACGTCGTTTCAACCGGGCGATTTAGTCCTAATCACTAGGCACAATAGATCAGATGTGTCTAAGAATGAGACAGAAAAGCTGTTGTTAAAGTACCAAGGTCCTTATAAAATTAAAAGGAAAATGGGTCGAAAAACCTACCAAATTGCAAACATGGTTACAGATAAAATCCGAGGCATCTATGACATAAAAGATATTAAAAAGTTTTATGAATAAGTAAAAAATATCTTAAAACTAAATACTATTAAGAAAGGCAGTACAAATAAATAACCGCTGTACTTTTAAATAAACCAGAATTGTCTAGATTGAAATAATTTATAATAAAGTATCCAGATGTTTGAATGAAATACCCACCGAGTCGAACAAATGTAAACAAAGGCTCAAGGTTAAGGGCAATCACTTGTGTTTGTAAACAAGGCCACAAGGAAGTATCCGGTGGACGGGCGGGGAACGAGTTTATAAAAACTTTCCTTGCAACAAAATAAGCCGGACGTACCAAAATAGTAGAGGGCAAAAAAGCCTAAAGGTATTTAAAACAGGACAATGCCAATAGGATGTTCTACGGAAATTCCAAAA
Source organism: Prosapia bicincta (assembly GCA_036971475.1). Lineage (NCBI taxonomy): Eukaryota > Metazoa > Arthropoda > Insecta > Hemiptera > Cercopidae > Prosapia > Prosapia bicincta. Next base: position 25,761,534 of record JBAIZL010000009.1, on the reverse strand, counting down.
ATGTTTAAAGAGAAATGTTTAAGGGATATGAAATAAACTCAGGAACAATAACTTGATTTGTTACAATTAATCAAATCAACTGTGTCAATAATTATAAAATATCGTGTAATGTATTCTGTAAAATTGTATATGATGTTAAAAACATTAAGAAGTTTTATGACAAGTAAAGGGATTCTAGAATGTGACCCTTACACTTATCGTAATCCTAAAAGTAAAGAAATGCCAAATTAGAATATTGCTGCAATAATAGAACCAGTACGCGAGCGATAAGCTAACTTAGGCAGGAATCAAATTGTCAGGATGATTAATAAACTGATTTAAAGTAAAGACAAGAATAAGCAGTAATTGAATAAGGCTAAATCTAGACCTTCAGATTAGCTACTTATTTATAAAGGGACAAATGTTTAAATCTAAAACAAACTCTTTAATAACCAAATCAACATTACAAAAGTATTATTCAGGAAGTCTTTGTGTATATTGAGCAAACATTGGCGAGCTACATTCACTGCGTAAATCAAACAAGCGGGTTAAATCAAGCAACAATCAGGCAGATAGCAGGCGAATCTTAATAACTTGTACAACAAATACGCGGACAGACCTTTGCAAAATCAAACAAGAAATTTGTGTGCATGAGATAGTGGGTCGTTAGATCAGACTATCACTGTACAATATAAAACAAGAAAACTTGTGTACTAACGATCAAGGTCGCAACAATTAGAAACTTTGCATTAAAATCAGAAGCAATCAAGAGTTATCAAGTGGACTTCGATAATCTGGACACAAGCCAGTTTTATAAACTGTACAATCCAAAGATAGAGAATTTAAAAAGCAAGGTTCGTTCCGTTGTAATATGATAAGTCGAATTGTTGTCGTGTTTTATTAGAATGTTTACAAGCCAGCTCATTGACCTTGCCAGGTAGTTTGGAATGTGGAATCCACGCAATAGTTAGCCGCTACGGAAGGTTTATCGGAAAATAAACAAATTAAACTTGATAAACTGTACTTCCACAGCTGACATAATAATACGTAATAGTTAAGATATAAATGGAATATGTTTAAAAAATAGTACTGTAAGATTAGTTAGGTTTTTAATTGCAAGTCATTGTTTTTAAAGCCATAACTAGTATAAAATGAAATTGACGTGGTAAATATATAAAGGAAATGACAGCCATCAGTGTGGTGAATGATGTGTAATTTGACAAAATAAAAGTTAGTGTAAACAAATGTGACTAATAAATTGCTAATTGACTTGTGTTTGAAGTGTTTCAGGGTGAAAACTTCTCAAGAAACAAGAGAATAATAATAAGAAAATTTTGTAATAGAATAAGATAGTTTAAGTAATAATAAGATAAGGAATTGGTAAAAAACATTTTAACAAAGTAAAACATTTTTAACCACTCAAACGGGGAAATTGCAACGGGGTGAAGGACCGTCGCAAGTGGGAAATAAGTAATTTCCTGTTTTTTAGAAATAAAGCTGTTTTTAAAATAATCAAGTAGGGAATTATACAATTATTAAAGAGGGAAAAATTAAATAAAACAGTAAATAGAATAATTAAGCCACATTAAAGAATGTTATAAAATAAAGTTGTAATAACTAACTAAATTTGAACATCGAGAGTTAAGCGAAAAAATTCTAAGTGCCTAAAAAAGCTATTTTTCGAACCAAACCACGTAGAACTTTCATCGACATTTCAAAAGAACCACAATAACCTAGAATGAACATTAAAGAAAACAGAATTCAGAAAACTTAAGAAACAAAAAAGTTACAGCCGTTTAAATAAAATAGACATTTTTCAGTGTTCTAAAATTAATTATCAAACTATGCAAGCTAAAACAGATTCGTTGCCCGACTTGCCTGTACAAGGAATAAATCGAGTGATAGCAAGCTTTGCAGGCGGGGTGCGGTAGGTGAAATTCACCGCCATATATACTTGGTCTCTAAGCCTTTAGAGACAGTCTGTAAAAATTTTCTAACACGAGGTGCCGCGGGACGCTATGCTGGACCGCGAGTAGAGACCGTCAGCAGGCCAGATGGACAATAACCTCAGCGCTTTCGACATCCAGGACCACCAAGGATGAAGGCTCCAGACTCAGCCTCCAGGACGCTCGAATAGAGGGAAACCACCACCGACGAACCAGGGATGGCGACTTCCGGTGTCCAATGACCAGGGAATCCAGACGAGGGACCCCAAGGACCGGCAAGAACATCTTTGGCAAGTCATTTTCTTTATTCGAAATCAGTCACGTCAAATTTAGTTAGTTAATTTTATTAAATTCAAACAAATTTGCAAGCTTAAAACAATGACTTCACTCTTTATAAAATTTAAATAAATTGTATGCTAAGTAAATGAATTTATGTGCTCAGAATATTTAAAAAAATGAATATTAAAATTACAAAAGGTTTTTGGCCATAAGCCGTTTATTTAAAGAAAATGAGAAATTTCCGAATATTATAAATTTAAAAATTAAAAGGTCATAAGTTATGAATTTACCAATTCCATATAGTAGATAAAATATTATTATGTGTAATTTTGAAAATGATTTTATGTTAATGTAAATGTAATAAATCTATATGCGAAGTATAAATTTTTAAAGCATAAGAAACAAGAAGTAACTCAGAGAATTGTTTTGCTAATATAATTGTGTAATACTTTGAAGGATAAATTTTCTTTTTTATTTCAATAAATAGAGTTAAATATGTCATAAAAATCAAGATTATTTGCATTCCATCCTGTGTCAAACAACCAATAAAAACTGTTTAGCTTTTTCCAACTAATATAAAAATGATTATCAAATCAGTAAACAAATTTAATTAAATTTCATTAAATGGCAATAGATAAAGCCTAATGTTTTAAAGAGTTTCGCTCTACTAATTTAATGAGCTAGCCTAAAGATTAGTTGGTTTTTTGTAATAAAAGTCCAGAGATTTATCTACTGGCAGATTGTGTTTAAGAGGACACAGGAGCCTTTTAAAATAGGTATTTTTAAGCACAATCATATTTTGCACGTTCCCTTGCTGTTTCTGCAGATCATCATCAGGTGGTAAGACTCTGTGTTTTTTATGTGTATTATTCTAAATGTGTTTCTTTCCAGCTGACTATTAATTTGACATGTGTGACTATACTGAGACCATACACAATTGGTAAACTTATTTAGGAGGGTTTATATGTACTTTAAATAGTAGTCAGCGGGAATAGGCTTGTTATGGGTTTGGCCCTACGAGCAGGAAACATACACTTAACTCTGGGAGTTTAGCACGGTTTTACCAGCAGGGTGATAGGCAGAGGTTTGGTTGTTTATAAATATGTTTTCTTGTAAACAATTAAAGTCTAGTATTCTGCAAGAAAGGATTTAAACAACGCAAGCAGACGACCGAGTGGAGCTGCGGTGGTAGGGACGGACCGTAGAGGTGAGGTGAGGTGGAGGGGACGTTGCAACACACACACACACACACATATATATATATACATATATTAAATATGGTGATATGTTTTCTTTTAATATAGTTAAAAAATTAAAAATATTTCAATAACAAGAATACTTGTAATGAATATATTTATTCAAAGTTGTCGCTGATAAAATAGTACCAGCATCTTCAAAAAAATAATTATCTAATGATAAAAAGAAAATGTTTTTTTTTTTTTTATTAGATAATTATTTTCCTGAAGATGCTAATATATTCATTAAAAGTATTCTTGTTTTTGATATATTTTAAATTTATTATATATATATATATATATATATATATATATGAAGCAACGGAAAAACAATGGATAACGTTAAATATCAAGAATATATATATATATATATATATATATATATATATATATTCTCACCTAAAATTAATATTAAAATATTGGTATAGAATATTAAGACTCATAACTTGGAAATATATTCAGTTGTAGTGACATTTAATATTAGTTAATGTTTTATAAGAATATCATACACAATAGTACTCTATAACTTTAAAAATAAATATATTGAAACTTAATTATTGTTTTTCGTACTACACAATATAATAGCATACCTTTGTTAATATACAAAGATATATTAACCCGGTTCACCTGAAAATGCATTAAACTAGTTTAGAATTATCTTATTTGTAACTTTATGTAAATATGGAAACTATTACGTTTCTTAAAATGGCAAGTTTAACCAACTTTCCTATGTAAATATTGGATAGCGCCACAATACACTACCTTTTGTAATTTCAAAGAGAATATACGTAATGGGAATGCCGGCAATGGCTCAAACCATGTGACAGTGAGCTAGCTACGACTCTAGTGTATTGTAACAAACAGAATTGTAATTATCTTTTGACTGATAAGTCCTCATTTGGTAAACAAGTAAGACTAACACACACACACACACACACACACACAGACATATATATATATATATATATTTATATATATATATATATATATATATATATATATATATATATATAATCACAATTAAACAAGACTTTCATAAATGAGAATTTTAATTTTATTTTTCTTCATATATTGAAGATTTTTGCTGATTGGCAGTATCAGCATTATCAAAATTTTAATATCAACAGAGTCCAGATGCAGTCATAGAACTATAATGTATTTTAAAAATTTTGACAATGCTGATACTGCCAATCAAGCTTCAATATATGAAGAAAAATAAAATAAAGTTCTTGTTTATGAAAGTGTTGTTTAATTGTGTATATATAAAACAAGAAAAAGAAATTCATCCAAGGATTACAATATATATATATATATATATATATATATATATATATATCGTTGTTTGAGCATCCTTCGTAACGTTTCTGTTAGTTATACCTATGAATGTTTAAGGACAAAATTTAACCCCATGTTTTCTCATAACATTTAGAGCTTCCGACAGATTTAACTAAACTTCATCCTTACACCTATAAATCTATACCCAGAAATTTCTCACCTGGACCTAATAATAACCTTTTTGTATTGATTTCGATTTCCCTTTTTTTTTCTATGTAGTTTTTTCTTGAACAGTTATTGTTAGTTAGAATCTTATTTTTAGTTAGAGTATGCGAGAAGTCAAGGATTTGATTCTTTATTTAATATTCCCCTCACTTTTCATACTAAGGTAGTTTAAATGTTTTCACTGACGACAACAGAGACTGACGTTTTTAAAGTATTGTTTATGTTACTCTCTTAAAATTATAAACGAAAACATTAACAGATGTGTAGATTTTTAAATTCAATGTTAAGGCAAAACACTCTGTTTATTTATATTACACAACTGTCTGTAAAAGTGTATTTGAAAAGGAAACAGTATTTCTTAACATCTCCCTCTGAAATGAAACTCAATCGAAATGTAAAATATAATAATTTCCGTTTTTTATAGATTCTATTTGAAATGATGTAATCTAAATATTACGTCACAGAAACAGAAACCTGCTAAAAACAGGAAATATTATACAGCAAGTTTTACCAGTAAAATTTATTTAACCACCTCAACACGACCGGTCGATGATACAATCTTTACACAAATTTAAAACAATTTACATTGTATAACTCATAGTAGATTTTTTTAAAATAAGAATAAAAAAAACTCAACCATTGATTAGACTCATTCATTACACTTGACTTTACTGGTGAAGACTTTACAATTAGAGGCTGGTTTCACTGGTGTTAGGACATCCTTAGCTGTTTTTCTTAATAACTCCTGGTCTCTTATAATCGTGAGATAAATTATGTAATACTCTTTTGCACGCTAAAAATATGTTTATTAGTGATCATATGTTTTTGTAACAGCGCCTTCTTTAGTGAATATTACAAACTACCTGAAGTTTAATTGTTAAGGTGGTTTCATTGTTGCAAGCACATATATAATCACTAATATATATATGTTTGTGAGAATTGAAAAGAGCATACACTTGTTTTTATTTATATCTTTTCCTACATAGGATCTCTATATATACCTATGTACAGTGCTTGAGGTTTAACCATGTCTCTCACCTTGAGATCGCTAGGGTGGACTGGGCTGCAGTGCGGGGTCAAAACTCAACACTTGAACACCTATTTACTTCTAGAAGGTTCTAGGCTTTAAGAGACAGCTTGCTATTGTGTCTACTCAAGTGTCAGGTATTGCAGCATAATGGTATATAACATTTTAAAAGTCTAATACATTTAAATGTTCTAGTATTAATAATTAGTTTATTGCTGCTTTGTTTAAAAGTCGTACATCACAAACAGTTTGTAGATCACATACTGTTTATACGTCTAGTAATATAATAATTGATGAAAAATATATATTTTGATTCATTAATCAATAATATATCATCTTTAATTATAAAGGTACATGCTCAATTTAACCTGAAAATTGAATATACGATTTAGAACGATAGGTTTTTAATTATTATTCTTCTGTGTTGTCAAGGGATAAAATAATGTTCAATGGACATCGTTTTTTTTGTCTCTTGATCCTTTAAGTCTTCGAGTGGTTTTCTGTGTAAAAACAAAGCTATCACTCCTTAATCACTAATTTTCTCTTCACGCTGCTGGTATTTACATTTAATCTGCAAAGTAAAGATTTTACGAAAATGTCGACTACTATCGAAAAGTCTAAAGGGAAAAATTAAATATATTACAGGTTAGGATATTTTAAATAAATTCCAGACTAAAAATATTTTAGCAATCATTGTATAAAAAATACAACGTTTTAATCATACTAGGCTTTAAAACACAATTGTTGTTTTCAGATATCTTAAATATAATGAATATATGGATAATCCTATTCTATTATACTGCCTAAATATTAACATCCTAAATTTTAGATGTAAAACTACCCTCAATCTAAATATAACAGTAGTACTAAAAGCCACATAAGTAATTAGTCGTAAAAATACTTATGAAAAACATGAAGTAATGCATTTCAATTCAGAACACAATATATACCGAAATCTTGTTGCTGTTCATGACGAGCTGGTTGTAAATTACAAATTACACTTTTGATATTACTTGCGACCAGACATTTTTTTAACTAAACGTTGTTAATTGTTAACTTACACTTGGAGGAAACGTTTTCGTCTTACGACTTCTTCAGCCTCCGTTTAGACGAAAACGTTTCCTCCAAGTGTAAGTTAACAATTAACAACTTTTAGTTAACAAATGTCTGGTCGCAAGTAATAAGAAAACAATATATACGTCAAATTCAAATGGAACATTAAAAGTTTGAATACACGTCAAGCATGTTAAAACGACTTTAAGATATTACAAAGTATTGATCTTTATAACATTGTTATTATTAACATTTAGAATAAATACTTTACGTTTAGAGGCGATATAAAAAATCAGAAGTTCTAGACGGATCTGTGAAGAAAATGTTTCTTTTGATACTAATAATATTTCATATTTAGTCCCTTTGTTGGAATTATACATAACAATAAACAATTTAACACTGATATTGTACTATTTTACGGATTTATTTAATCTAAGGCTAAAAATGGTACGAAATATGAGAGAGTGGTGTGGTGGAAAATATTATCAATTTTAATTTTGAAGTATAGAATGATAAATAAATAAATAGTTGTACACGAACTCACAGTGATACCCTCTTCATTATCGTACGCGTTTCGATGACAGTTTAGTTGCAGCTGTAATTTAGTTGTGATTTTGTAGTACTATCACTGCTGATGATGGCATAAACAATAGAAACCCGAATAATATTAATAAGCGGTGTTAATAATTGTGAGTTCGTGTACAGTGATTTATTTATATAGACCTATCAGTTTAGCCTACTAGCCAATTCAAATATTATATATATATTTTGAAAGGAATAGTTAATATTAAAATAAACAATGTTTTATGTTATTATTATATTTCATTTTCTAGAAAATTCCACAAATTTTTGTAATCTTTAACTTAAAATATTTTTGAAGTCTTCTCCTTTCATTTAAGAAGAACATTTCAATTTTGTCACACATTTGGGTTTTAATATTCACTAAAATGAACTATTTAATGCAACTAAATCATATTAGCAATAAAATGTTATTTTAAATCTAAAATTCAAATATTACATTTAAATATAGTTATTCCAACAATCACATTTATAATGAGACGCCAATAAAACGTATCTGAGAATAACACTGTTGTTCATATAACGAAATATATTTCAATTAAATCTGATTAAACTGAAACAGTTTCAGGCTAAATGCACGGCTAATGATTTGGCCACACCATCGGGCAACATTGAACGAGAATAAAGGTAGACTGGAAACAGTTTCACATTAGTTAATGTCGTAGAAATATTCGCAAGCACTGACATTACAATGATAATTTAAAAGTATTATTACATCGGATACAGAACTTATTTGGAGTACAAATGTAGCGACCATCTTTTATATTATTAAACTACTCGTATCTAAACTCAATACGTGTTTACTTGTCTTCACAAAAATGCTTAGTTTTTTACTCGTATAAAAGCTATTCAATTATAATGTGCATAAATTATATCTGACAAATTATATGATGACATAACATGAGCCTTACATTTAAGAGAAGTAATTATTGTGAGGAAAAAGCATTTTTGTAAGCACACAAGAGGAAGATGGAGGATAAATGAACAATAATTGCACATTAGGAATTGCACACCTGATAAAATTCATAATGTTACTTTCTTATGTGTGTTAAATAAATTATAAGGCAATTTTAGACGACATAACTATATATTTTTCACTCATTCCTATTGCTCCTATTTTGTACACATTTAAAATATATAAAAGCGTAATTGTCCTAATCAATACTAGTAATAACTAATGCGTTATATAACAGTCTGTTTACACTTTACACACAATGTCACTGCCTATCACTCTGTCACTAAATCCTATACACTCTTTACTACATTGCAATCACTGATAATCTCCACACTTTGTAAAATTGTTATTTATCGATCTGCCGTTTCTAGTAATTTCTATCAGCTTTACTTCTAGTCGTTTCCAGAGTCTACAGCGTGACGTTAGAACTGCGTGAATGCAATTGCACTTGTCAAGCCGTGTGCCATAGATCACGGAACGGTTCCTTGTCCGATACAATTCACCTATGAAACCTCAATTACTCTGGCCACATAGCAATACACTAATCTTTGGATGCGGATATTGTTATAAATAGTAGTAAAGGCAAAAGATTTGGGAAACTGAATAAACGTGATTTTACAGTGAAATTTTTGGTGAATATATATTCTGAAAATAATATGAGCAAGTTTTGTTTTTATATTAGCGCCGTTTACTGTATTTAGAGAATTAGATTTAAATTAAATATGCATTCTTTAGTGTTCCTTTAGGCACCAGTGATTGGTATACAAAATCTTAAGTATTTGGGAACTAGGTTCACATTTACAGCTACGATTAACTTGGGGTGCTTAGGATTAACGACCAGTTTGTTTGAACAGTTTTCACGTCCAAGTATTAAACTTTTTTTATAAGACAGATCCGTTTTATCGTTAGCTTAGCTAGAATTTTCTTATGCAAAGTGGAAAATATAAATTATGTTTGCTAATCCAACTGTTGCAAAGCCACAGTGTGGAAAATGTGTCACATAACTGCAATCCGTATCATGACAGTAAACACGTCACGTGTTTATGTCAAGTGTTTTATAGGAACGTGACATTTTAATTGTACTTCCTCCAATGCGATGAAGTATAGAATATCCAATTCGCATTACTCAAAAGAAGGAGAGGATATTTAATTTTGAAAAACTGTAATTTGTTTTAACTAATTACAATACTACAAAAGTATTCAAAAAACAAATTTAAATCACTGTAGCAACTGTAAATTATTCCTTAGTTTTCAAGAGGTTTTTCCTTCTTAATAACAAAACAACATGTTTTTATTAACGTATAACAATTATAGCTTTTAAAAGACATTAAAGAACTGTATATGTTAGATTAGGATTGGAGAATAAATGTGCCCAAGTTTAGAATAATTCTAATATCATATCTTTACGATTGCGTACGTAGAATAGAAATACTGTATTGCAGCGGTTTCTAACCATTTTTCAGCTGGTGGCTCACCTCTCCTTATCGGAATATATCCACGTTCCAACAGTCCATGGTAGAGTAAGAAACAATATTTGTATCGTGTGTAGGCCTATATATAATTAACGTCTGTGCATTTTATTTTTAATTGCTTTACTGAACAATGGTTTAAGAATATGGGAAAAAGAATACAATTTGATTAGCTTCGATTTTTACTATGGTTTATTTATAAGGGGTCTGATAGTTTTGGGATAAAGTTGTTTCCCATCTAAAATTCTTCCGATAGTGGGTCGCGACCCTTCGGTTGCTGCCCTATTATGTGTCGGTACCATCCTCGTAGAAGCTTTTAATAGAAAGAATAATAAAGAGTAGTTGGGTTTAAAGTACAACTGAAAAAATGATATGGAGATTCCTCGGTATTAGAAATCGCATGGCATAGTTGTTTATCCTCGCGGTCAGTGACGTTGCCAGGAAGATTTAAGAGGGGCACGACCCGAAAGGTCAGGGGATGGAGCCCTCCCGGAAAAATGTCGGACGGTTTTATTTCTCTCTAAAAATCATATTTTATGGTATTTTAGCACTGTAAATATCACAATCGTTGGGGCGTCGATAAGCTGTTTCGCTGAAAGCCTGAACGGTTTTATAAAGTAATATTTTTCTCTTGCTACATTATATTTTCTCTCACATGAAAATATTTACATGCAACCAGTATACATATACATTTATCACGTTAAAAACTGTACGCACCAAGCAGTGCTAATATACAATATCAAGAGCACAGTGGTACAATATATTACAATGAAAGTATTAGAAAGAAACCCAATACCACAAAAATAATCAAAAATAACAAATAAAACAAGTTACTTAAGACAACCCTTATGCTCATTTCGTTGAGCATGTAATCATCATCAGAGTGTCTTATTACAAAATTACAATCTAGTAAACAAGAACTTACAAGCTAGAGGGATTCCTCTCTAGAGGTGATCTAGAGGAGTGATTTGATCACTCTAGTTTGTAACTTCTTGTTTGCTAGATTGTAATTGTGTAATAAGACACTCTGATGATGATTACATGGTTAACGAAATGTACATAAGGGTTATCTTAAATAATTTTTTTATTTGTTAATTTTTGTGGTATTGGGTCGGTTTCTTTCCAATATTTTCATTGCAGTGCTAATTTGTTCGTATTTTCTCTGCTAATTTACCATCTGTGACATAATTAAATATGTCCTACAATAGAAAATTCTTCTACTTTTGTGGGAGGTTCCGCAATTAAATGCCAGATCAACCTTAGTTATGGGTTTCTCCACGGAGCGTCGCCGTCGTCTGATTCTAGTTTAATCATGGTGTTACTTTTTTAAGTTATTGTTTAACCAGAAATAATTCTTCCTTATGATTTATGCGAGAGGCGTATGATGTTCAATTTTTCAAGTTTAATATTATTGAAGATAATAATATGTCTGATTTGTAACAAGTACTAAAATCTCTGATGAATAACAGAACGTGATAAATACATAACTGTTTAATTTATTAATTTACTCGGCTTGCAATTATCAGTGATATAACTATTAATTTATTTTTATACTTGAAAATCGCTATTGAATATTAAAAAAAAAATATTCATTACTTCTCAACAGTTCCAAAACCAATTATATATATTCGGTTGCTTTATAAGTAATAAGGTTGAATACTGTAAACATTAAAGAGTTAGAAATACTTCAAATATTGCAGCTAATTTTGGGTACATTAAAGAATCCCGAGTCGTAAACAATTTTTGAAGTATTTGACCTAAACGCAACGTCTTTTTCACAGCTAAAATAATTATAATCTACATATCTTTTTAAAGTTTTTTTTACTTATATTTGTCCCTTTCTTTGTATTGGAATGATTGGAAACTGTACACGTTTGAATTATGAGATATGTATACCGAGAACCTAGCCTTGTCTATATAAGACGATCTCAAACATGTCACATGATGGCATAGACAATTTCTGTTTGCACATGTCTCATTGACTCAAACCACTCGTAGCCTACGAAACAGACACGTGCTGATTAAGTTATTGAGTTAATTATAGTTTACCTATTTATTATTATAACTAAAATTTTATAGGAATAAATTAGGCAATGATTTAGCTAATGCACAAGTGAGAAGTAATTTTAAAGGTAACCCGTAATATTGGGTAAAATAGGTTCTTAATAATTATGCATTTGTTCATTCAACCAGTTCTTGTAATAAAACTTCAAAAGTAACTTAATAAAACCATTTAATTATTGTTTTAAAATCCAAGAAAGTTCAGCTATTCAAGTTACACTTGTGTAAAAAGTTATTTTAATTTTAATATTTCTAGAAGTTGCATAAATTATTGCAGCTTTTGCTAAGATAAAGTAATTCAAATATGAATATAAAATCTAAGCATTAAGAAATTAATACTACGCGCTCAAATTAAACTTGAAACAAGGTTAAATTCTAGCTTCAGTAACAGAGCAACAACTGCAGTCGTCACGCTTAGCGTAGTTTTATTTATTGAAGATTTAATTAGGAAAATTATAAAAGTTATTTTAATTTTGCACATTATTTTAAACTTGCTGTTTTTATTTATTATCTCGTTAGAGGAACGTTGTAACATGCTGTAAGAAGATGGTAATAATAATAATAATAACAACAAAAAACGATAACAATAATAATAATAATAACTTTGTGTTCTCTGAATGTTGGGAAAAATATGAAATAAAACATTATTATAGTTCAATATTAAACAGTTTTTCAAAATTATTTATTATTAATAAATAATAATATTAAAATTAAGATTACTAATAATAATAAAACAACAATAACAACAAAAACAACAACAACAACTACAACAATAATAATAGTAAGAATAAAAATATGAACAACCACAGCATCAACAACAACAATAATAATAAATAATAATAATAATAATAATAACAACAATAATAATAATAATAATAACAATAAATAATTATAATAGTAATAATAATAATAATAATATTAATAATAATAATATTACTAATAATAATAATAACATTTATAATAAAAACATCAAAACAAATAATTGTAGTTATTTAACTAATAATAATAGTTATTATTGTTATGATAAAAAATTTGAATTTTTGCTATAACCAATCTTTACACTATTATTTTTTAAGATTAGGTACAAACATAAACATAAAGGCACTCGCGCGAGCTCTCACACACACACACACACACAGACACACACACACACACAAACCCACACACACCCAGACACACACACACACACCCACCCACACACACAATGCTGAGCTTTTTTTAAAATTACTCAATAAATCTGTTTTTAGTTGTAGCTTTTAATATTTCTAAATGAATAATTAATATACTCTGCAGAAACATCGTGTTAAATACGAGTCGTATATAGTTAAGTCGATCGATAAAATATCCCTTCAGTAATTACTGACTGGGCTAACTGAGCCTGATGTACAAGCAGCGATGCATCACCATAAATGTTGGAGCCGCAGGTGGACTCTGTTGTCCTGTGTGCACATTGTTCTGCCAATATTAGCTGCAAGTCTCCGATAGAACGTTTTGATGAGATATTTGGTGAGTTACAATTATTTGCGCAATCGCGTTATAAATGGTCGGTTGCTTTGGGGGGATTGTCGTTGTGTTAGATTGGTTAATTAATAGGGCAGGTATAGGCAACCGCATGCTGGAAATGACAACAACAACGTAAGAAGAGAACGGAATGAATACACCAATGTAGTATCAGGTAGGAAAACCGTTATCAGACCGTTTATATTACGAAAAAATCAATTAAACATTAAAATTAAAATGGTTGTGGTAAAAACAAATAAAACTAGACCAAGAATAAATGTAAAATGAAACGAAGAATACATAAGCCACGATAGTTGAGTTCATAAACTTTTACTGACTTTGTTTAAAATACATTGCACCCTTTAACTCTTATAACATAAGGTGCTCATGTAGCAGCCTTATATAATTACAAAAATCTTATTTAACTAATCAAAAGAAATGTTAAATTCAGTAGCCACATAGTAAAACAAATATAGATATAGACCAGACTAACAATTTAATCATATATTTACTCATATACGTTCCAATGACAAGGTCATCATTATCAGCGAGTGTTGCTACTACAAACTCTAAATGTCGAAATCTTGTTGCTGTTCATGACGAGCTGGTTGTTAATTACTTATTACACTTTTGTTATTACTTGCGACGAGAATTTTTGTTTAACGAAAAGTTGTTAAATTGTTAACTTACACTTGGAGGAAACGTTTTCATCTTCCGATTTCTTCAGCCTCGTTTTGAGATAAGAAGTCGTAAGACGGAAACGTTTCCTCCAAGTGTAAGTTAACAATTTAACAACTTTTAGTTAACAAAAAGTCTGGTCGCAAGTAATAAGAAAAGTGTAATAAGTAACAAACTCTAACTTACAATTTTCTAATTTAGCAGTTGTAAGTTAGAGTTTGTAGTAGCAACACTCACTGATGATGAGATTGTTAGACTACTAGAGATTGTTAGTAGTAGACGAGGAATAAAATCTGTTGTTATTCAAGAAATTTTGTTTCGAAAATTTGAATTTCAAGAAATTTTAGCTTACATTAGCAAGTAGGCCTAGTAACTCCTAAAGATGGTTACTTTGTCACCTGAAGTGGTATAATGAATAGATTAAGTTGTGACTATTTTTGAATTATTGCGAGTGTTTATTAATTATGGTCCACAGTTTTTAAAGAGAGCAAATAACAATTTCTTTTTTTAAGGTTATACTCTATATTTATATTATATTCTATCTTGTTTATTTTAGAGTAAATATGAATAAATAAAATACATTTTATAAAATATCTTTTACAAATTAGTGGCTTAGGATAAAATGTTTTAATATCCGTAGTGTATTTGCTGTAAAAAATAATAAATTATCCAGAATAAACATGAGTAAGGAAGTGCACAAAGTTTTGAAAATAAAAGTAAAAATAAAGAGAAATCTCATTATAAAACTGTAAAAGAAATAAATTCAAAAGTAAGTGAAAAACAAATTAAATATTACTTCAAATATTTTTAAAATACCACAACAATTATTGGAAATAAATTCAAAAATATGAAACGAAAATTTTTAACAGAAAATATAACCCAGCCTCAGTTAAAAGAACGTAAGGTGATATTTGGTCATTTAGTAATTTTTTTATTATGTTTTACGACAAAAATTCTACTAAGCTATATGCATGGGACGTAATGCATCTAGATTAAAATTTTGCGATGTTTGAATGCGTAACGAGACACGTGTTCTCATTTCAATGAGCCTTTGATTGTTGTAGCGGCAGAATAATATTTAAACAGTCTTCCAGAAATCTTGCTGACTTCTTATCGATAATGTTTATAGGACGATATCGTCATATTGTCTTAATATTAACATTAAAACGCTTCAAGGTATACTCAAAGCCCAAACAATCTGGTTTTGATTTTTTTAACAAACATGATATGTATTAAAAATAATTACAATACGTGAATTTGTAAAATTAATTTTTTGGGAGAATAATTTTACTATTTAAATTTAGGCTTTGTAAAATATTATTAGCTTTCTCTAGGAAATATTAGTTGTGTCAATATGTGATTCATTTGGTTATAAGTTCTTTAATAGCTTAAAGAACACTTCTATGTCTTCAAAGAGAAGAAATCTCAAATTATTCCGCTTCTGTGGAAATTGGATGCACCTCAATAATGCGAATCGTAAATTCCCTTATGATTCACTTCTTATTTTTCGATTAGAGCTAGATTTCTGTAGCTCATTTATAGTTCGATGATCAATCTATGGTCTACACTAGAAGACGACTCCAGATTTAATTTGAAGTTGTGGTAAACTCTAATGTAAATGGCCTTGGAAACTCATTTACTTTATTGCTTGAATACACATATTACACCTAGAGACCACGTTACATCTACGACTCTGCCTTCAGTTGTCTCAAACTCTCCAAATACTCCTAAAATACCTACTTATTTGGTGACATTACGTGTTTAGAAATTTATATCTGAGAAAATACACAAATGGGTCGATGTTACATAAAAGAAATGTATTTATATAACGCCAATATATATATAAATATCGCAATATGTATTCTTGTGTATTAATAAAGAGCTAAGTCAAAATACAAATACAAGAATTATAATTAACATTTGTTTACTAACAATTGTTTAATATTCCTGATGATGTTGGCACTTTTAGCCAACGAAAAGCTTTGAATTGTAAATTCAATTATATTTCTTGTATTTGTATTTTGAATTAGTTCTTTATATATATACATACATATATATATATATATATATATATATATATATATATATATATATATATAAGGAAATAAGACAATTTACAAATAGAAGAATAATTTATTGTACATTTAATTAATGAATTTAAATAGCAATAAATTAAGTTCAAAGAAAACAAAAACTAGACAAACACTGACATAAAAAAACGTTTTAAAAAAATAATACTGTACTAATTAATACTACTACTAAGTAATACTGTTAACAAATATTTTAAGTTTTTTTGATACATATATTTTACTGAAAACTAAATGTTCAGTAAATAACTTTTTATTCAAGTCTCAAAACTGAGAAGGGCATTATTTGTGTTACATTTTATAAACATTTTAGATCAAGCGGTGGAAACTCTGTAGTACTTTAAATTCGTGTGGTATAAAATTTATATTATTGGCATATTAAAGTAACTAATTGTTTAACTATGATAAATGTATCATAGAATCTTTTAAAATTGAAATTACAACTTTTGTGGTTTGTTTTATGAGTTTGATTAATGTTTCCAGCGTAGAAATGTCTAGTTTGGTGGTTTGGTCCAACTAACTCATGTCACGAGGTCAGAAAGTCTCGTCAACTATTTTGTGGACGTTTTTATGTTATTTCACTGTTTCATCACGGCATTTAAAATGCTTAAGGTATGCTTGCTTGTATGAGGATAATTTAACTGTCACATAATCAGGTTGCGAAATATTTGCAAAGCAAGTAATGACGAATGGAACGAAAAATAAAAATAAATTTATGTTTCAATTATTCTAACAAAAAATTAATATAATAAATAGGCATTGTATGTGCCTGAAACGGTTTATTTAAGTATACATTAGGATAATGGATGAAATTTTAACGCAGGGTCGAATAACGGGTGTATTTATACAGTAGGCCAAAACACCTGCTCGCACCACCGTGGTGTATTTGGGCGTGTTTCCTTCGTGTTGTTTCTAGTCCTTCCTATTAAAGAAATTGAAATACAACAGAGAGTATGAAATGACTTAAAGCATAGAGGTCTATGTATTAAATACTTTTATGTGTTGCAAATTCTATGAAACACATCAAACGAGTTTAATATTTTCGAAAGTAGCTAATGTTACTGTGCAACTATGTTTTAGAAAGAATACAATGCTGAGATTTCAGATGTACTGCCAGTAAAAACATTTTCTCACACTAAAATACCTCGTTAAATATGGACGAACCCCAACTAAAAATCAATAGTTTAATCCTGGAACGCGTTTCAATGATAATAATACTTCGTTACGTATCATGGAATTCTTAATATTACCATCTAAAGTAATAATGGCAATAACAATATATCCCTAATAAAAATGAAATTATTATAACATAATGTTAACTATAATAATAAGAATAATTATTATTAGTATTGTTGTAGTTATAACATTAGTTTTAATACTTGATTTGTTTACTTAGAAATGGAATTAAATTTATATTTCTTATTATCTAATCTCATTGATGATAGGCAACTCGTCACTGAAATGCATTAAATATTAAATTATCGATTACGAGTCCTATGTTTGTTATTATTTATTGTTCTCACCTGGCGAGAAAATTTTGTACAAAACTTTGGTAGGTCGAAAAAACGTCCTCCTCCCACCTCTACACATCAAGTTAAGCTTAATGAAACAGTTTGTGAAAGCCCTGCCTAAAGTTGGAGGTTGTTTCAACTATTTGAGTGAAAAATGCCTCCAACTATTAGAAGCCAAATTAAAAGAAGGTGTTTTAGTTGGACCAGATATTCGTAAAATGATGTTCAATTCCTCCTTAGGAACATAGATGGCTACGTAGCAAGTTGTAACCAAGATTTTAGGTAATGTGAAATACATTAACAGTGGGCTTATAGCAGTTCATTTTCTGGAGACGTTTAAAAATTTGATATCCCTTATGAGCCGTAAAGTTCACTTTTTGCACAACCATCTTGAGTTTTTCACTGAAAATGTGGGTGATTTCAGTGAAGGACAAGACAAACTATTCCATTAGGACGTCAATGTGATGGAGAAACGATACCAGGGGCGTTGAAACACCAACATGATGGGTGATTACTGTTGGGGACTTTATCTGGAAAACAAAATGCTTTGCTCTGAGGAAAATCTACATAATAAGTTTTGCAGAAAAACTATAAAGAAAATACAAAAACATTACCTCCTAAAACAATTGCACATGGTATTATAAGACAAAATTTAATAAAGAAGTATTATTTTAATAATGTATAATTTTTATGTACTTCACCATTTACACTTTCACAATTAATATATAGAATAATCATTGTCTTATTGTAAAAGAACTGTAAGTGATGAAAATAATTTATTATCAGATTCTGTTTTGGCACTCAAAAGTACATAGGATTCACATATATTTATAAGAAAAGAGTTTATAAATATTTTGTTGTTGGCCAAAGTTATCTGTGTTTACAAACGAAAAACAATATGTTGGTTAGCATCCATCGCTGCGTTTCAATATCTGAATTACAAAAATCGTCGACCCTTTGTAGATAAATGTATTTTAAATACTAACGTCTCTGGTTTGGGTTGCGTTGTGGGCGAATCGAGTCTCCTATTTATTTACAGGTTAACCAACTGTACAAATACATCAAACGTCAATTGAACCATTTAAACCTAATCTATATAATTAAATCCAGGTTTTTGCCATGGAAATACCGTTTTTAACTCAAAATGCATTCAGTTCAGAAAAATAAAATAAAATTCTCTAAAAATATTTTCACGCAACTGTTTTAAATCAGATAAAATAATAAGTTTTACGTTGGTTTATCAAAACTGAATTTGTAACTTCATATTCATATAAAATAAAGTAAGGTATAGTGCTATAGCTTTCAATAACTAGAATTTATTTATATCCAGTTTCCCAGCATCCTCACTTTGAAGCAGTCGAAAAGTTAGGTAGGTGTTGGCCTATCTAGATGCTAAATCAATCTGGTTAAAATTTATTATTATAATACTGTCAAATTTTAAATAATAACATACGCACACGAGCGTTAGAGTAGATGCCTTATTTGGGGTTTACGGCATCCCACGTTGGTAATGTAGCCAGCATTATGCTTAGGTCGCTCATTACCCAAAACGCTTGATCGTAGGTGCTCATTTACATACACTGAATCGACCTCTAGCTGAAAAAGCACCAGAAAATCTTTTATGTCCCCCCTATCGGATCTAAATGGGCGGGGGGGGGGGGGGTTGAAATGCATTACCCACCAACTCCTAAGCAGATTTTAAATGCAACTTCATGCATTCATTTTAAAATGTAAACATATCTACACCTTTAATTATACTTAATAAAAACAAAATAATAAAAATTCCAAATTTTGAGTAAAGTTTGGTCACTACATTTAGTAAATTAATTGAATTAGAAGGTATACAATTTAAACCTTAAGCAATTTCAGTAATATCAACAAAGCACTATAATTTATACTAACTCCGCTATTCTGGTCCCAAGCCCGGGGCCTCGTTTTATAATCCCTATAGAGTATTAGTACCTCTTTAAAAAACCTTGGTTTAGCTGGCCCGGCTGATGTTACCTTGTGAGGACTCCTTGTACAGGTTTACAAGACTAGGAGAAAGGACCCCGAAAATAAACCAAAGATGGAAGTTGTAGATAAAACCAAACCTACAGTATAGGGGGGTCGGGTACGTAATACCGGTAACCATCGGGAGTGAGCAAGCAGGCTTTGGGTCGTCGTCACCCAGTGATTACAAGAATATATCCGGGGATGGAACACTTAGTCCCCTTGGATTAAAATGTGACAAGTGGTGATAGAAGAGATCCTTAATCTAGGAGCTCTAAGGTTCAGAGGACTCTAACGTGAGGTCCTAAGCTGCCTGAAGCGAAAAGAAGTGACCCAAAGATTGGCAAGGAAAAAAGTATTGCCTCACAGTAGGTTATGTAAGAAAGGGAAAATGAAATTGTGGGAGCTGGAACAAAAGGAAACGTGGTTGCAGAAAGTTCTTAGCAGCTATCTCCTAAAGAGAACCTGCGAAAAGCTCGGCTTAAAGAAAACACACAGAGAAGGAAACGGGCAGGTAAATGAGCCTTCGAGAGGGAATTACACAAGCTCTGAAAGCTCTATAACAACTGAGCCTAACTGAGCCCACTTCAATCCTAGAAGCTGCTAATGAGTCCACTTCACTTTTTAACAAAATTATGAATGGTGGCGAGTGAATAGTGGCTCAAAACTGCTAACAAGTAGCAGCATTAGTTTGAACTGGCTATGGAATCTGACCATAGGACTCCAGGTAAAAAAAAAGAAGAAAGTAAGAAACAAACCGCGCTCAGAGACAGTACTTATTAAGCCTGTCAGTGGGAAATCTTTTGCGGATGTGTTACGCATCTTTCACGATAAGGTAAAGCCTAAAGACCTAAATTCGTAAAATCCATAAGGAAAACAAGAGCAGGTGATTTTCTCTTTAAAATATCTAGTAAGGGGGAAATATTGAAGATTTTAACAAAACTATAACGGAAGTAATTGGGGAGGTAGGAAAAATTCTACACATTGTCTTCAAGGTATTAACATCAGAGACCTAGAGTCAGTAGCAACAGAGCGTGACGTAAAGGAAGCTCACAGTCGTAATTTACTGAGTAGTAATGAAGAACGTAGGGTTTATGCAACAACAGCAAATAACAGAGGCTATTGTGGTTTTAGTCGAGGACAAATCAGGCATTCTTTTAAAGAATAGCAAGCCTAAAATTGGCTATGTCAGCTGTAGAATCACGCTGAGGAACGTGAAGAATCCAAATTCCCCTCATTTTGTGAACGGATCACCTGACAATTTCGAACAAATCAACTTTGTGTGCAGAAGTTGGGCAGTGGAGAGATCAACGCTTGAATTCAACGTCGGGGCAATACACCAGGACAACATTGTGGGCACAATGCTATATAGTGCATCCAAATGGATAGAGATAGCGACACACATCGAGAACATACTGCGGACTCAAATGAGATAGGAAGATGCTTGAGGTCAAGCCTTGGGACTAGCCCAAAAAAGATCGGTTTTAGAAATAAAAACTACTGGGGGTTAATAGATGGCCAGGAATAATGCAAACACCGTAATACCCTGGTCAGATCTACAAAGGGCCGGAAAGGAAGAAGGTTTAGAGGTTATTCTACAGACGTCTCACAAACCAGTCCGCCAGCGCAGACTTGAGGGTGCTTAAATGAATTCCAATCTCCACACCTAAAAAAAACTGTAGTTTATCCTGCAGATATTTTTTTATAAGTACTGTATAACAATTAGAAAATATCATAAATATAGCAATAATAATAATAATGGAAATAATAACAATAACAATATAATAATAATAATAATAATATAATAATATTAATATTAATAATACAAATAATTACAATAACAATAACAATAAAAATCATAATAATAACAATAATAATAATATTAACAACAATAAAAAATAAATATTTTAAATAAAATAGTTAAATATTAATAATAATAATAATAATAATAATAATAATAATAATATGAGGCTGGAGATTCTGGACCTTGATTCTTACACTTCTGAAGAGGAGGTTAAAGAGGCCCTTGACCGGGAAGAGGTTGAAGGGGAGATAAAGGTCTCCATTCTTTGCCCTAACCGTAGAGAACAATGTCTGGCAATTGTAGAGCTAGAAGAGGCACAGGGCATCAAAATCCTAAAGAAAGGCAAAGTTAAAGTAGGATGGGTGTCTGCTAGATTCAGACGAAGAGTCGAGGTTCGTCGCTGCTACAGATGTCTCCAATATGGTCACGTAAGAAGCGACTGCAAGGGTCCTGATAGAAGCGACACGTGCTGGAAGTGTGGACACAGAGACCACAAGGCGGCACAATGTAAGACAGAAGCACGTTGTATCCTTTGTACTGAAAAAGGCTACAAGGATATCCCGCTGAACCATGTATCAGGATCGGGATCCTGTAAAGTTTTTCGAGAGGCTCTCGCTTTGAAAAAAGGCAAGGGCAAACCTGCATGAAGGTGCTGCAAGGTAACCTCAACAGATGTCGGGCTGCTGATGGATTGATCGATCAGTTGGTACTGGAAACAGGAATCGACTTAGCGATCATCAGCGAGCCGTACCGTCATAAAGGGAAATCAGCATGGCAAAAGGATGAATCTGGAATGGCAGTAATCTGGATTACGGACCTGCGGAAGTTTCCGATAAGTAAGACTGGCTCTGGAAGTGCCTATGTTTGGATTACAAGTGGAGACTTGACATTCGTCAGCTGCTACTTCTCTCCAAACGATAGTATCAACATTTACCAGGAAAAATTGAATAATATGGAGGATTCAGTGAGAGAGGTGGGTGGAAAAATCATAATGGCCGGAGATTTCAACGCCAGAGCGGTAGAATGGGGAATGCCGCGCACAAATAGAAGAGGAAATCTTCTGTTGGAAATGACAGCCAGACTGGGACTTCATATCCAAAACACTGGTAGTACCCCGACATATCATCGGCCCGGTTACGGATACTCCATTCCAGATGTATCGGAAAACCTGGGGCGGAGATGTAGGAACTGGCGAGTGCTCCCGGACTACTCGGGGAGGGATCATGATTATATATCTTTTGATATTGAAGAGGAGTATATAGCATCTCGTTCCGGGATCCGATGCCAGCTAAGGTGGAGTGCAGGAAAGATGGATGGAGCAATGTTGATGGAAGCACTTTGTTTCATGTGGCAATGTAATCCAGCCTCCTATCCAGATTCATCCAATGTAGGGGATATAGAAAGTGCCGTTAAACAGGTGGCCTACGTCATACGACAAGCCTGCCAAATGTCAATGTCTCGTAAGAGCATCCGCAAAGCAAGACAGCAAGCCTATTGGTGGACCGACGATATAGCCGATCTCAGAAGAAGATGTCTTCAACTTAGACGGAAGGCACAGAGATCTCGTGGCGGGGTTAAGGCAGCGGCTCTAGCCTTA
Source organism: Prosapia bicincta (assembly GCA_036971475.1). NCBI lineage: Eukaryota > Metazoa > Arthropoda > Insecta > Hemiptera > Cercopidae > Prosapia > Prosapia bicincta. The sequence goes on along the minus strand of JBAIZL010000009.1, from coordinate 25,738,282 downwards.
GAGCACAAGGAGGCAAAAAAAGGCTCTTGTTTTGGCAATCCGGCAGAGCAAGGATTGTTGCTGGAGATCCCTTTGCGAAGAGATTAATGAAGACCCCTGGGGTATGGGCTATAAAATAGTTACACGAAAGCTGAGCGGCGGATCCTCTGACCAGGCATTGAGCGCCAGCGCAACGAGACGAATTGTGGAAGCACTATTTCCCGATCACCAGCGTCTGGTCTCTCCTGAAGAACCACGTGGGAGCGGTGATATTCCTTTGTTCACTGAATCAGAACTGATCACGGCCGTGATGTCATTAAAAAATGGGAAAGCCCCAGGACCAGACGGAATCCCACCAGAGGTATTGAAGGTGGTGGTTCGAGCACAACCAAGCCCTCTACTAAACATGTACAATGCCTGTCTGAAGTCAGGCATATTCGCATCACAGTAGAAGGTAGCGCGGCTTGTGCTCATAAATAAAGGGAAGGGCTCCTCTGACGATCCATCATCTTACAGACCGTTGTGCATGCTGGACACATTGGGAAAGGTAATGGAAAAATTAATAAGACCGAGGCTACAAAAGGCAATACAGGCGGCAGGAGGCCTTACCAAGAACCAGCATGGATTTAGGGAAGGGCATTCCACAGTAACGGCGATCCAACAGGTGATAGAGGCCACGAAATTGAGAGATCTTGTGTGTCATGGTGCCAGACCGATTGTTATGCTGGTAACGTTAGATGTGAAGAACGCATTTAACTCTGTGCGATGGTCGACCATAATGGAGGCGCTGGAACGGAAATTCTTTGTTACAAGGTATCTGTTGGCCGTGATCAGAGACTACCTGAGGGATCGGCGGCTGATCTGGACTGCTGACGGAAGACAGTGGACAAAGGAAATCACAGCTGGAGCTGCCCAAGGATCGGTACTGGGACCAGACCTGTGGAATGTGGCATATGATGGTCTTCTGAGATTAGAAATGCCAGAAGATGCATATCTGGTGGGCTACGCCGATGATGTTGCTGCTGTCATTACAGCTCGCAGCACTGAGTTGGCGCAGGTACGGCTGAATCAGGTCATGCGTAGGATTAACCTATGGATGACAGAACACGGTCTATAGCTGGCCGTTTCCAAGACTGAGATAGTTTTATTATCTGGAAGGAGGATGCCGATGGTGGTACCAATGGTTGTGAGACAGGAGACGCTCTTCACTAAGAGAGCGGTGAAGTACTTAGGAGTCAAGCTGGACAACAAGCTGACGTAAGGGGAACATCTTCGCATGACCTGTGATAAGGCTGCGGCTGTGACCTCGTCACTCGCAAGATTGATGGCTAACGTCGGTGGCCCAAGGGCAAGCAGGAGACGACTCCTATGGTCTACGGTCCAATCCATCATCCTCTACGATGCTGAAATCTGGGCCGACACTTTGAAGGTACAGAAGTACCGTACCAGACTCGATACGATTCAACGAATGGGAGCGCTAAGAATAGCGAGCGCCTACCGTACTGTTTCGTTGTGCTGTGCTGTGCTGGTTGTGGCAGGTGTTGTGCCAATCGACCTATTGGCTCAAGAGAGGAAATTTGTATATAATAACAGTAAAGAGATAGGCAAAATAGAGGCGGTCAAGCGAGCCAGAGCACAAACCATGAACCAGTGGCAGCAACGATGGAATCATGAACGGTCAGGTAGGTGGACGTTCCTTCTGATAAGAAGCTTAAAGGAATGGACAGAACGCAGGCACGGGGAAATGAACTTCTATATCACACAGTTCCTGACAGGCCACGGGTACTTTAGGGCATACCTGTTTAAGATGGGAAAGGTTCTGTCCCAGAACTGCCGGATATGTAGCGACAAACTGGATGACTCGAGGCACACCTTCTTTGAGTGCGCCAGATTCGTAGGCCAGAGGAGTCGATTGATGACACATGCCACGGGTCTCTCCCCAGAGAGCTTTGTGCGGACGATGCTTGCATCGGAAGCCAACTGGAATATGGCATCGAAATACATCGAATCTATTCTACGATGTAAAAAAGAAGAAGGATGGCTAGATCCGTAATATAATGGAGGAAGTATAAGAGGCATCACCCTGAAGTAATGCTTCGGCGGTTCCGGGGTGGAAATCTGCCTGGAGGGGGACGAGTTTAGTGGGTAAACTTTCAGATGTAGAGCCTAGTGCAGTATCGAGAGGAGTCCCACACTCTGTGCATAAAGCATTCTCGTCGTTAAAAAAAAAAAAAATAATAATAATAATAATAATATTATTATTATTATTATTATTATTAACAGCAATAACAATAATAATAATAACAATACAAAAATAATAATAATAGTCTAATATTAATGCCAACAACAATAATTGTAATAATAACAATAGGAATAATAAATATCACTATTGCTAGTAAAATAAATGTGTATAGGCCTATATATAACTTCATATTCATAACGCAGTTAACGAAATAAAACATAGTGCTATAGCATTGATTAATTAATTTAAATATACGTGCGTACTGTGTGTGTGTTTTTGTGTTTGAAATATTATGGAAATATTTTGAACGTAAAATGCTAAAAAAGAAAATATATCAATTTCCAACTTAATTGACTTTCAAAGTTAATTATAGTTATTAGTCTGATTTTAAATTTATTTTAACTTTGAATCGTAGGAACAATGCTAGTTTTCTCTTACATTAATTAACTAAATGTTTGAAGTCAATTCAGTATATTAGAATTATTTGAACACTTATGAAAGACAAAAGAAATATAGCTTTAACTTAAGTTAACCAGCCACCTCTGCGTTTGTCTTGTGTAAAGGTACTGAGTTCGTGAAAATGAGTTTCCAAAGGGAAATTGGTTCCCCAGCTTTGTAGCATCAGAGCGTTTGTCCGAAGGGCTTCCTGACCTTTACCTGCAAATTATATAACCTACCTTCATTGTCCATTTCATACCCTTGGTTTTATCTATATAGAAAGTTGAACGAGAAAATGTAATTAGGTGATTAATATGTAATATTATCTTTAACCGCAAGCTAAGCTAAACCTTTCATTACTAATCTGTCAAAAAATCTTTACTTTTGAAAACAAACTGTTTGAAAATTATAATAATAATATAGATGTATGTACTGTTATATAATAACTCTCAAGTTAACAAGTAATATGAAAAAGATTGTTGAAGTCAACAGAAAACATTGTTTTTAGTTACTTTTTATTTTGTAATTACAACTATTATAAATATGTATATGCACATGTCAGTATAACAATATCAAGAGCCAAAATAGAATGCGGTTTTAGTTGCAATTTTCCATTATCGTCTCTATATAGTAAAGTTATGGTGCCGGAGATATTAGTTATGTTCGTTACTACATATTTTTTTGTTTTATTTTCGTTTCAAATTTATAAAGCTGATGGTGACATAATTTCTCATGCTAACCATCTCTTCTATTGCTTCATTATTGCAAGGATACTTTCTCGTATAATTTCATATACATCTTTAAGTAAACGTTTTTTAGCAATGGAAAAGTTAACCAAATGTGATAGTAGTGCATTTCAAACATGTAATCATTCAGTTTGAATTCGACCAAAACTTCAGCTTTTTAAATTTTAATTTATGAATAAATATTTTTATGAAACTGAATTACGTCAATTGTCACTACAAGGTAAACAATATATATTTAAACTTGGTTGGGTTAATAAAACGTATTTTATTAACGATTGAAAATATTCATGCATACATTCAATCATGCATATGTATAAAGAGTGTGAGATAATAGAAAGAATTAGTTATAACTACTAATTAGTTATCAGATAGTTATCAACTTTAATTCCAGGCATGATTTTTTTATAGAATTCTTAAGAGCTCCTAAGATTCAGAAAAGGCACAAAATGTTATTAAATCTATTTTCTTTAAATTTAATTTGGAGAAAATATATAAAACAAAACTGTTTTATTATACTCTTTACGTAATTGAAATTTACTGTTGATTTAACTTTTTTAAACAAGCCATTAGACTATTGTTTCACATTTAAATCACTGTAATTGTTACTACTAGCTTTCCAGAATTACATACTACATTTATGTGACGTAATCAGGACATGCTATGTGACTGTTGTAATGCGATAGTAATCATAACAACATTCCGTAATGTTTCGAGAGATCTGTGCAGTTTTATTGTAATATAAAGCTGGCACGTCCTATTCACAGTAGTGTAACGGTTCTGTGATAAAACCATCATTACGTAGGGTTATGGATGTCCCTTTTTAACTCTTTGCTGCACGGAACTATTCCAAGTTCTGTGACCCCATGTTGCACGGAACTATGAAAAATTAAAAAATTCTTATATTTAATTGTTTTCTGTTTTATTGGGTATCAGATAACATGTTGATACAAATTTAGAATTTTTTCTTTTGTCATATATATAAATAATGGGTGTTACATTTTCTGTAACACTATGTAAGCCGATGTTAAAGGCTGTTCCAGTGTTTGTATGACTATGTAACATGTAATTTGAGTAATTTCTACTGAAACACAAAATGTATTGTAGTATGTTAACTAGGTTGTTGTGGAGTGAATGAAAATGCAAATAACTAGGTCAAACTCAGGCTATATTATTATGAGATACACTTAATAAATACCTATGATTATTGTTAGAGGAAAATAAAAAAAACATTCATTTACTGCAATACACTGAAAGTCTCTTGCCAATTTACTGCTTTGAGTGATACTTTTGGAAACAGTCCTTGTTTTTGCTCAAGAACAGAGGAACACAGCAAATGGAACACATCCAGAATGTCGACACTTGTTTCTTCTTAGTGCTACACAAGGCGCATCGCCGTCTTCTAGCTCTTTTTGGCTGATGGGAAGAGGCGGACCGTCGTATTTCTGTAGGAACATTTGGTTTGCTGCAAGCTACCTGCAGTTTTGTACTGGGACCAGGGCTACAGTTTGCGTGTGGAACATACTGGTTCCCGACAAGTCCAAACACAATTTGTCGTCGAAATGTTTTGAGGTCCATTCTTTCAATGGGAAGGCAGTTGTGAATAGCAAACGCATTTATAACAGCAGCATCGATAAAGAAAAAGAAAATTCTGTGCCACCACTTGCGACTCTTTCGGCTTATTTCATAAGCGGCTTTTCTTTGGTCAAACTTATCCACGCAGTTCATATGCAAATTATAGTACAATATGGCAACTGGGCAGATAACGTTGATCCGCTCCCCATTAGTTTGTTTCCTCTTGACTGTAGTGGGTTCGCGTGGGTCATGGAAACTAGATACCATATGGACCGCTTTATTATCAATCCACTTCACCGCAGATATCCCTTTGTCACTAACGTACCAGTCGTAGTCTCCACGGGTCATGTCTGCTGTAGCCTTGAACTTTGGCAGATGTTTTCTATCGACATTTATTGTTCCACACGCATTTATTCCTAAATCTTAGAGCTTCCATCAAAAAAACACTGACAAAGTAGTTGTCAATGTACAAACTGTGGTTTTTGTGTTGTAAGCATTCTGTTATTCTTCTCACTACTGATGGGCCTAGATCATATTGCCTTCCTTCAGCAACTTTCCCAGTGTAAATTTCAAATTTGATGATGTATCCAGACTTGTCAGCCAACATCCACAGCTTGTATCCACGATTTATCGGTTTCTTAGGGAGATACTGTTTTAGTGTACTTCTTCCTTTAAACTTTATCATGGATTCGTCCACAGCCAACACTTGTCCGGGCTTGAAATTGTTTTCAAAATTTTCCCCAATTCTGTCTAAGAAAGGTCGAAGTTTATACAGTTTATCATAATTTCCAATTTCATCAATGTCATTGGCAGCTTTTGACAAAGCATCAGGCAAAACGAAATCATTAGAATCAGGATTTGGTTCAGGCATTTGAAAATAATCATGATCGAAAAGAGGCATGAACAAGTTATCAACTTGTTCATCTTGCATAGGTAGATCCTTGAATGATGTACATTCTCCAACTTCTGTGTCATCATCATCTTGTTCTAGGTCATCTTCTGATTCTCCCCCTGAAGGTATAGGTTGAAAATAAAGATACTCTTCTATTTCTTTCTCAACAAGAATTCTCTTCGACATTTTGACACCTAGAATAAAATCTTCAATCAGGATAAGACAAATTTATTGATGTAGTCTAACCTAACCTAACATAACCTTACCGTGTCTCTAAAGAAAATTATTATTTTTAGCTCGAAAATTTTATGTAGGAGTTGTGGATTGAAAAAACGTGAATTATACTTATGCTGAATAAATAACTTGCGGCCAAGAGAAAAAATTCAAAATCTGTAAATGGTATTCCATGTTGCATGGTGTTACATTTTTTGAACAAGGGCCGGACCCCGCTTTCATAGTGTTACATATTTTGTATTCAATATAACCTATCACCTAGTAATGTCTAACTGAACTAAATCATGTGAATACAACATTATATTGTATAACGAAACCATAAGTTCATTTTCCATTAAGAATAAGTAGAATCAATAATAAACTTACCTCAATAATTACGAAAGTATCAATGACAACAGTAACCACCAACAGAATCACAGTTGAACATCTCTGAGCACAATAAATAAATATGTTTCCTTCAAATACCCACATACCCCATTTAGTGGTGATCTATTGAACTACAGGGAAATAGTTCCAAAGTAGTAGCGCTGTGTGTCTGGTTAGAAAAAAATAAAACGTGTGGTGTTACACAAAATGTAACACTGTGAAACAATGGACAAAAATTTGGTGTTACATTTTCTGTAACACTATGCTGCAAAGAGTTAATAATCTATTCAGCTGGAACGCTACGTGATATGGTCTAGAGGATATCAGCGGAAAGACGAGTTCTATTTATTTCTGGGAACGACTAAGCATGGAATGTAGAAAATATTAATTTGCAACCTTTGTTTCTCGTTGACTTTGGCATTATAAATTCATTTTGCTTCAACGTAATGAAAACGTACGCATACGGTTGAGAGATTTCTACGTGGCTGTATTTCCATATATAAATGTATTTAAATTTGAGTTCTTTTAAAGTAGATGTACGCCTTATTGATGGAAATGCACTTACAAATAAATGAATATTTTATAAAATCGTTCTACTCCATTAACGTTTTCTTGTCACAGACATGCTTGGTAAAATGGTTATTTTCATCATTCGATTTTTCTAATATACAGTATTTGGTTGATTATTAATGGTGTTTCATAATAATTTGTAAGTATTCAAATTTGAGTTCTTTTAAAGTAGATGCACGCATTATCGATGGAAATGCACTTACAAATAAATAAATATTTTATAAAATCGTTCTTTTTTATTAACGTTTTCCTATCACAGACATGCTTGGTGAAATGATTATTTTCATCATTCGATTTTTCGAATATCATTTATGAACATACAGTATTTGGTTGATTACGATTAATAATGCTATCGTAAAACTCAGTAAAATACTTGTGTTTCGTCATATACTTACAAATATAAAAGTTTAAAAGATTTATCTGTGCCGTAGTCTTTAGTAGAGTGTTACCTTCTGGTTGTGACGTAGGTTTTGTAGGTGACGCCAGATAGACGTGTTGATGTCACCCGTAGTAACCAGCTACACTTTCTTTCGTTGCCGGGTACCTTCTGGACACTACTTACTCGACTGAACTAGCTTTATTTTTATTAACTTGGGAGCGGGTTTTTAAACTGCTCGAAGCAATGCTACCTTAAGGTATATTGTACTTACCTCCCTGATCTAGTCAAATAGCCCCTTCCCTCTTACCAGGTTTAGTAGTTTCCTGACTAGTGTTTTACCTTCAGCATCCACCAGAGCCGTTCCATCACCAAAGAGGTTGAAGCGCCTCTCGGCAAGTGCTTCACATCTGTAAATAATGTGTGTGGCAGTCTCCAGTTCCTGCCCGCATAATCTGCACACTGGTTCATCTTTGTAGATACCCATTTTATGCAGATGTTTCTTTAGTCCACCGTGTCCCGTGAGTAGACCTGTGGCTATCCTCAATTCCTGCCTAGACAGATAGATGAGACTCTTCTGCAGCCCCAAGGAAGGTTTCCTAAGGGTTAGCTTATTGTGTTTCATCCCTTCAGCCCTGATCCAGTGCTCACAGTGTCTTTCAGCCATCCACCTTCGCACTGCCATCTTGACCATGGATTTGGAAATACCTACCGCCGGCTCCGGTCCAATCAGGGGAGTCGAAGACCCCTCTCTGGCCAGCGCATCTGCGGCTTCATTTCCAAGTATTCTCCTATGCCCTAGCACCCAACCTATCTTGATTTGATTGTGCCTTGCCAGGGCTTGTAGGTTATTTAGGCACTACCTGACTATGGCCGAGGTGACCACATGTCCGTTTAGTGCCTTAATTGCTGCCTGACTATCGGAGAAAATAGCAATCCGGGTCCCGTGTGTTCCCCTTCTCGCTATCTCTCCCAGACAGGCATGAACTAGCTTAGTATTTTTTAAAAGGTTTGGAAAATTCAGGTTTGGGGCAAACAAAAGTACATAAACGGAGCACTGGTGTGTGCTGCGCCCTAGCGGCAACTATGGAAACTATACTGTCTAGTTTACAACTTATTGTTTTGTAATTAGGCCATCTGATGATAACGACATCGCCATTGAAATGTACATATGTTTATAAGGGTTTGATCTTAGGTAACTTGTAATATCAGTTATTTTTAATAATTGTCGTGCTATTGGGGTTGTTTCAAATTTCTGTTGTGAGTATTATGCCACACAACAAAAAAATAATGAGAACCACAAATGTATACAAACAAGAAATAAGTAACCTATTACCAACGTTCTATTTGTTTAATAAAATGTTTATATGCAATAATGATGACTCTGTAAAATAAATATTAAAACGTACATCTGTTTTCCAACGCCTGATCGATCTGCGCTATTATTAGAAAGGTATTTGGTTAAAGCTTATGTCGATATATCCTGCATGTCCACAACACAATACAAGCCTCGTCCAGTAATAAAACTCTCGTTAGGGAGGGCTTTGTTTAAAATGTATTTAGCCGCATCACTACGTGAGATGATTTGGGACTTTATGGTCGGTATAGAGCGGTTTTATTTTCAGCTGATACAAGCAGGAATATTCCTATCACACAAAGTCCTTGGAATAAATTCAATTATAGGCACTTAAATAGTTTAGGTGTAGCTGTATATTTAAAAATATAATTACTTTATATGTTCACAAACATTTACTTGAATTACAATGCTGTACATTTTATATTGTTATGACATGTTCAAATGGCAAATATTGGGTATAACATTATCAAATAATGACGTCAAATCACTACTTCCTATTACTCGTCTTTGAGCAGACAAATCTTTAATACAGAAGGCATTGGTCTAAATAATAGTAGTTTAAATATATTTTCTATTGTTTTCTTCAATAAATTATATCCAAATCTTATTGTGTTTAAACATTTATCGCGCTCATATATGAAATACTCTTCTTTATTATGGCTAATGACAGTCATCAGCAATTCACCCAATCGGAGTCGAGAATTACGGAAGACAAGAAGGATTGGCAATTGGTAGGTCGAAGTCGCAGTGCTTCGCAGACTTACAGTGATCAGCTGACTTCTCGTCACGGTTACAAAGACGGCAAATAATGTTATCGGCCAGGCCACAGCTGTGCAGGTACGAGTGTCTTTAGTCGTGTCCGATCTAAATGATTTATAAAATAGGTAAATTATGATTGACTAAATAGAGAAAATATGTAAATAAACATACACATAGTTTAACGTAGAATTTGTTTTATTAAACACATTTGTTAACGTTTAGTCTTCGTCAGGTTATTTATGAATGTAATAAAATACAAAAAACTCGATTTTTTTCCTTGGTTAAATGTCGGAACGTAATTGCTATAAATTCTGATTTTAAAAATTGTAATTATACCACAAAGTTGTCAAAGTGTTTAACATAAATCAATTCCGTATATGAGTAGGAGATATTAGATAGAAAACAATTTATATTTAATTTAAAGTATTCATGTGAGATTAAAAGGTATTAAAATTACGATAACTAGTTCGCTTTTATAATTTAATAATAATTAGTATACACACTAAGAACACAATAAAGTTTCTGCTATCTTTTCCCTCACACTCATAAGTACAGTATTAATTAATTACCTGCATAAAAAAAATTAAATATTGATTTGAAAAGCCAGTTTGTTGACCATTGGAGTGGAGGTTTAGCTGGTCTAGGAGATTCCGACTTTGTAGCCACCGTGTTAGCTGCCAACCTTGTAAGAAGCCACGTTACCTCAAGACGAGGTTTGGCAGATGTTCTTCCCACAACCCTTCACGTGTTAACAACTAGTTACGGAAATTCACATGCAATGTACCAACAATTTTAAAAACTATAATATTTTATGTATTACTTTACCGATCAATGTATACCATCTATGAGAAAACGTTTTTTGAACGCATTTCATCACAGACACATAACAAATAACCCAGTGGAAGCCTTGAAAAAATAATACCCCATTCCGCACCCGTACGTTCATTTTAGTATACAAAAAATATTACCAGACAGTTGAAAAATTACAACAAAACCGATTATTGTAAATATACGTTTTACCACAGAAAAAAAAGAAGAAAGAGTAAATTGACTTGGACAAAGGAATGGAACAGTGTATAGTGAAATATTTATAAAATACCTTTTCAAATGCCTATGTCTGATAAGCTATATAGAGAAACTTGAGTAAAGACACAAAATTCACATAATGGTTTATAATGAGCCTATTAATATTAAAATTAACGGCTGCATATAAGTAGCACACGTTATGTAAACCCTTAAAGATAAATGACGAGTTTCACAAAGTTGAAATGTCTTGAAAGATCGAAATGTCTTGTATATTACCAGATGTATTTTATAGAATTTATGTCAGTTCGGTTTAGTAATACGTAAGCAGCTGAATCAAAGCTACGATATGTCTTCCCACAGGGTGGCAACTAGCACAGTTGCTAATGACACGACCCCATCTCGGGTTTGTCGAAGTCCTTCGGCTGTACGTACATCAAAGTGGACCTGATTTTGCGTCCAGCAATATTTTCAGTTTGATAAAATTTAAGTTTTCAAATTAGACTATTATAGGAGATTACTGATATGTTCATATAATTGGTTCTACTCCAAACTCCACTCAGGGTTATTCTTCCACTCACCCCTACACTTATTACAGAAGCAGATTCACACTTTATCTCCAGAACTACAAAGATTATTTTGTATTTTGTACAAGGAGAAAGTACGCTAAACAAAATTTGTAGATATAAAATTTTTTATTTACAAGCATATAACTGTGGCGTAATGTTTAATTTAAATAAAACCTCTACACCACAAATAAAGTTTCATTAATTTAATACCTTATGCACATTTCATTTGAATAGATTGGTTAGTGATTAGTTTGTTTTGTAAGTTACCTCTGAGGATGATTGCTATGCAATTGAAATCTACATGAGTTATTAAATAAATGAAAAAGTTATTTGTGGCATAGACATTTTATTTATTTAAATTTACAACGATAGTTGAAATGTCTTTTGATTTAAAACTATAAGCGGCTTAAAAACCCAAATATTCGCCTGAAAACCAACCTACATCTAGAAATCTAAGCTCACATCTAGGTGCATTATAAATATTTATAAGTACAGCAATACAAAACAAATAGAGGTCCAAGTTTTATTGCTATTAATATTTTTTTAAAAAATACATACAATTCACTTAAATAATAAAATTAAAAGAAAATGCCTAACATGACTAAATCCTAGTTAAACTCTTTTCTAGAATATTTATTTCTTACCCAATATTATATATGGTTATTCTTGTTTGATCTGAATGAAAATACCATGTTTCTATTGATTTCATAAGAGGTAAATACTCTAAAGGAAATATTTTTCAATCAAAGTTTTTATCCGATTTAAAGAAAAACACATTAAATAAATAATACTTTTAGGGATATATTTTAGCTATGTCTTTACTTTCGAATTGTTTTCCAATACCTTCTAATAACTCACACTCTCATATATAGGAGTGGGCGACAATGATGTTAATGATGTTTTTTCAAATACTTATTCAATAATAACTTATAAAGGGTTTGGGGTGTATGTCAGATTCAAAGTGAATATTTTCATGTTCGAAGTCTAGGGCTTTTGGCACTGAGCCAACTTTTCTACAGCTAGAAATGTACTTCTAAAAGAATTATATAAATTTTGTTTGCCCTTTCTGTTGTCGCCGATACTTCCATTTTGCACAAATTTAATTGTTGCCATGGTTACCGCACAATATCATAAATAATGCTCTAGGATTAAAAATGAATGAAAATAATAAAATAAACAAACTGGATTAACGGTATCGAATCTTGCTTTACAAACGAACAATACGAAAGGAAAACGAAAAGAAACTAGAACAAAATGCTAGCTTCGAAAAAAAGAAAGCTTATATATAGCAACGAACAAAAATAATAGTCCAGCACCATACATAGAAAGAAAAATAATAAATTGCAAGTGAAATTCGCTTAATATTTTGCCACTTAATATTGTTATTCTGACATACGTATAAACATATTTTTAGTAATTGTAATTATAAAATAAAAAGAAACTAAAGTAGCAATTTTCTTCCTTGATTTAAGTAGGAATTGACTTAAATTTTTTTTTTTTGATATTACTTGTTTCATAGAAACAATCTTGAGAAAACTAATTACCTAAATGTTTGTGTTCAACCAAATTGGATAAGTAATGGTTACTGACCAAATTTTCCACTGTGACGTATGTCCGCGAGACTTTGCAGCTCTGGTATTGGCTGATCAATGTGGACACAGGATAAATGAACATAGCACACCTGCGGCTCCCGTAGCTAGAGTGATGTATCGCCGCTTGTGGATCAGGCTTAGTTTAGACCGGCGTCATTACAAAGTATGATTTTCACCGATCGATTGAACATTAATCAGTTTGCTACGAAAAATAATATAATACCATAATAAATAATATAATACGCAGCTACATTTAACAATTTAAACTGAAAACCTTACGGCATTAGAAAAAAACTAACTTTTAAAGCTTATAACATGTAATAGTAGAGAAAATCAAATTTAAAAAAAAATTATTCCTCACAAATATTTCTAACAATAATTTAGAATTTCTTTTAGAAACATAGAGTAATAGAAACATGTAATGGTAGTATTTTTTATTTTATTGCTTTGGACAAATATGTTGTGAGTTATTGAAAGCGTATATGTGCAGTTTTCATAAATATACCAAGGTTATGTCACGACGCTATTTTTTATAGCACGCATGAGAAATAAACTGCGTAACGTAGCCCGATGACGATAACGTATCCAATATTGAAACTTTACCTGAGTAAATAAACAGTTGTACCTGACTCGCAAGTTAACCGCATTTATTTAGGCAATAATCGAGTGTAAACATGAAAATAAATTTTAAAAACGTTTTAGCAATGCTTAAACTGATGTATATTTGAATACCATGCTCACTTTGCTAGAGATTATTAGGAACAAGGAAAATGAATAAATCAGAAAAGAAAATCAAGAACGCAAAGATTTGATTAATTGGCGTTTTCTTAAAGAAGTTTAAGGAGGATTTAATAAATATATAAATACAATTCTGGAGAGAAGAGAAACAGAAAATAGAGTTCATTTAATCTTTCTACTGCAAGTCGTTTTTGATATAAGTCGATGTTGTGATACATACATTTAATGTATCTTAGTAGATATGGGTCTACTATATACATATCAGACTTGAAAATTAGATATATTGTAGAAGAGACAGACAGAGAGAGAGAGAGAGAGAGAGAGAGAGAGAGAGAGAGAGAGAGAGAGAGAGAGAGAGAGAGAGAGAGAGAGAGAAAGAGAGAGAGAGAGAGGATGAGGGGATAAAAAAAACGGAATGAGTGTTTACAATAATGGATTTGATGTATCACACGTAATGGATTTGATGTATCACACTGTAACATAATCAGGGGATAAGATATCGAGGGAGGATAATAAGATTGTCTTTGCAGGAGGATAACCAAGGGCTTTGTAAAGCATTTACGTAATCGATAGCATACACAATGTAAACTGACAGTAATTATTAATTCAAATTCACGCTAAAGGAAAAAGTCGAATAAACCTAATTGCCTGTTAAATATTTATGATAAGCTTATGCAAGAAACTAAAATGTTAGTTTTCTCGGTGTGAAATAGGAGCTTAAATGATTCTAAGATTAGACGGAAATATTGTGGACGTATTTTTACCCACTACTATAAAAGTATGATTTTCGTGTAGGATGGACAACGACATGTTTTTGGCTTTATTTATACGAGTAGTATCTGATATTAAAAATTGCGTTTTTAAATGTCTTTGAAATTAGTAGTAGCCAACAATATATGATCATTTAATTCCTTATTGAACTTGAATGATATCTTCTCAAGTTCTAGATTTCTGTTATACGCTTTAACATAAGTTTGGTAAATAGCCTACTTGGATATTAGTAGCACTTACGTTTTGTCTAATGAGTTCATTTAATATTGGAGTGGTCTTGCAACTAAATGGAGGCAGTCTATATAGCCTATGGTGAGGGACTATTTATATCGAAAATACCCTCAATCTCTTATCTGGGTGCTTAACCCTGCGTAACCACATTATAGACAAACTCAATGACAAGACGAGTAAGTGCTCAAGGGTCTTCATGTAGAGTCTAGACTAGTCTCCGGTCCGATTCTAGAATAAATAGAGTCTCCAGAATTATCAAAGTAGAAACCTCCGTCCGGCCTGGTTCTCCGTTCCTTGAAAACGCCTTACTGATAGCTCGGTGACTATACACCCTCGGTTGGACTGACCTGAAAGCCTCAACGTGGAAACTTGTTTAAACTACAGCAGGCGTTTCGGAAGGTTTATCTCATTTTCAATTCGAACCTTAGTAGTTACCGTCCGTTTTGATAACGGTCAGATCTCTCAAAACGGTTGACCTCATTTTGATAAGTAGTCTTATAGATTAGTGTTTACTAATTACAAAGTTAACATTGTAAATATTACCATGTTTTAAAAGTAAGTACCATTTTGGAATTCGACCATTTTAGATCTGTGGTCGGAAATCGGCGCATGTGGGCTGAATGTCTGTATCTGCTGGCAAGCCACAGCTGAAATTTTAGTTCTATTCGTCACTATTGAAGGTGTTTACGTGTATTTAAATGCCTCCTGCGATCAAAAATGCATCGACTGTGAAATACTCAGTGTGATGCGTTTTCTTAAAGTTGAAGGCGTAGAAGCAGCTGACATTCATCGTGATATCTGTGAAGTGTATGGAGAAACGTCATGAGTGATGACATGGTAAGGAAATGGACGAGAGCCTTTAAAGGTGCATGTCGAGTGACGAAGTGGTCGACCTTCACTTACGACTTTCACTGGTGACTTGTTGCAACAAATTGATGGAAAAGTGAAGGAGAACAAACGCTCTCTCGTGTTCATGTCATAGCTATCGTGTGAGCTTCCTTAAGTGCCAGGAAGTGTATTTCCGAGATTGTGACAGAATGTTTGAAGTACAGAAAGTTATGCTCATGATAGGCTCCGAGTATGGTGACGGAAATTCACAACAACAAACCTTGAGCCAGTTCTGTAACATTCCTGGAGCGGTACTACTTCCTTATGACGTTTACCCGTACATATCACAGATCTCACGATGATTGTCAGCTGTGATGAATATCACTCCTTTAATATTAGGAATATTTCAGCGGTATTTTCGATCACAGGAGACATTTTAAAGACACATAAACGAGCTTCAACAGTGACGAATGGATCCAACATGGCGGCTGTGATTTACCAACAGATACCGGTATACAGCGCGTAATTACGGACACCAGATCTAAAGCGGCAAAATTCCAAAATGCTACTTACTTTACAAACACGCTTCGTTTTTTTTACGATAAATGCTATAGTAAGAGCTTTTATTACTTTTTTAATGTAAATACCTCGGATTTGAATTTGAATGAAAAATCACTCAATACAAAGAAAAGTTTATATTATAATTCCAAAAAATCCTTCAGTTAAGTTATACTACCATCAGAATCTACAGGTGAAACAGAGATGTGCAAGGAAAAACTAGTAAAAGGGTATTTAATTTATCTTGAGACACACACACACACACACAAAACATATTCTGTATACATACTGCAAATACAGCACACTACAGACTACTATTTTCGAACATCTGAAATAACTAAACTGTTAAAAAGCTTAGAACAGAAAAATATTGTATTTCAATGGATCCCTAGTCATTGTGGTGTTCCTGGGAATGAGGAAGCTGACAGATCTGCCAAAGAGTCTTGCAACTTGTTTCCATCTCCTGAATGTTGTTACTGCTTAACTAATTGCAAAGAGGCAGTTGAAAAAGAATCTCACATCGGTTGGAGTAAGAAATAGAGAGAATGCAATACTGGGCTCGAATACTATTCATTACAAAAACAATCGAATGATCCAAAAATCTTCAAGTCATTTTCACGTTCAGTGGCATCTTTTGCGGCACGAGCTCGTATGGGACACATTGTCGCCAATAAATATGTGAAAAGGTTCCATATTACTAACGACTCTATCTGTGGAATGTGCAAGCAAGAAGAGGAAACATTAGAGCACATACGTTTGAAATGTCCTGTAACAGCAGCAACAAGGAGTCCCTTGATAAAACATCTAGGACGGGACATTGCCCTGGACAGAATCTTGAAAGAAAGTTGTTTCTGGTCATTGGCAGAGTGTGTGTATAGAAGACATCGAGCCCAACCTTGGAAGCTCGTAATAAGAAGTAAGTTGAAGACGATATACAACAAAATAAAGTTTTGTTTGCGGCATTTTGTTTATTTTTTTAAAAAGGGTTTTATATGCGTTTTTTTTAGAAACCTTAATATATTTGTAGCCTATGTGAAACTTTCAAATTGATTTATAAATAATTACCAGAGATATTGTGGTTTAAGGCAAAGACTGTTGCTAAGAATGCTTGTAACGGAGGTAAATAGTAATAATATTTTTCAAACGGACCAACTCGTCGGTAAAAATCAACTATAGTTGTGTTTATGTATAAAATATTATATTGAATTTGTTTGCAATCGGTTACCTCACCAACTAGGTATATTCTATATTTTCTGTCACAATGACTTGCCACTGACATTCGTTTGTCGCTGGCGGTACCAGTGACAAAATATATGTAAAATGCCAGTTCCAGTGACAATGGATCGATCGGAAGTTGCGGTTGTTGTAATTGTACAAAAAGTCTCAGTCGCTGGATAAAACGTTACTAATATTTTACCGCGGCTGTCATTGGTTGTTTTGTTGGTGTCACTGGCTCTGCTCTCACCGCTCGGCTCACATCGTCGATCATCGTGCAGAGTCGTTGACTGAAGGGGAGAAGCGGTTGTCTCTGTTGTGATTGGGCAAAATGGCGCAGTCACTGAATGTATAATTACTAATATTTTATCAAGGACGTAATTGGTTGATTTGTAGCTGTCACTGGTTCTACACATTTACGTCGTGTCTTAGTGGACGATTTTGTCAGATTTCACGACAGTTACAGTATTGTGTACAATAGACGCAATTTCTCTCGGAAGTTTGTTCTTAATTTCATAGGAGTTTATTTTTAAATAAAATGATCCTTCCAAAAAAAGCAAGGTGTGAAATCATTTCTCCAGTGTGGTAAATGGAAGGAGATCCTGCAACGTCCCTCCCCAACTTTGTTTGTTTGTTGATATCCCTACTCGCAGAATACCAAAATTTCGTTTGTTTAAAAACTTATTTATAAACAAACCAAACATCTGCCAATCACCCCGCTTGTTAAACCGTGCTACAAACCCTGAGTTACGTGTATATTTCCCGCTCGTAGGGCCAGGCCCAAAACAAGCCTATTACCGCTGACTACTATTTAAAATAAGTATAAACTCCCCAAACTTGGTTTATCAATTATGTATGGTCTAGATATAGTCACACATGTCATTTTAATAGTCAGCTGGAAAGAAACACATTTAAAATAATACACAAAATATTCACAGAGTCTTACCACTTGATGATGACCTGCAGAGACAGCAAGGGAACGTGCAAAATATGATCGTGTTTAAATTACCTATTTTAAAAGGCTCCTGTGTCCTTTTAAACACAATCTGCCAGTAGATAAATCTCTGGACTTTTATACAAAAAACCAACTAATCTTTAGGCTAGCTCAATGAAGTTAGTTGAAACTCTTTAAAAACATTAGGTTTTAACTATTATCATTTAGTGAAATTTAATTAAACTTGTTTACTGATTTAATAATCATTTTCATATTAGTTGGAAAAAGCTAAACAGTTTTTATTGATTATTCGACACAGGATGAAATGCAAATACTGTTGATTTTTATAACATATTTAATTTTATTTATTTAAATAAAAAAGAAAATTTATACTTTCAAATACAACACAATTATATTAACAAAACAATTCACTAAATAACTTGTTGTTTTTCATCCTTTAAAATCCTATAATTTCCATATATATCAAATACATTTACATGAACATAAAATTATTTCCCAAATTACACATAATAAAAATTTATCTTCTATATTAAATTGGTAAATTCATATTTATGACACATAATTTTTAAATTTATAATATTCAAAAAATTCTTATTTCCTTGAAAATAAATGGCTCATGGCCAAAAACCCCTTTGTTAGTTTCATATTTATCATTTGAAATATTCTGATCACATAAATTCATTTTATTAAGCATAAAATTTATTTAATTTTTATAAAGAGTGAAGTCATTGTTTAAGCTTGAATATTTGTTTGAATTTAATAAAATTAACTGACTAAATTTGACGTAATTGGTATCGAATAGAGAAATGACTTGCCAAAGATGTTCCTGCCGGTCCTAGAGTCCCTCGTCTGGATTCCCTGGTCCTTGGACATCGGAAGTCGCCATCCCTGGTTCGTCGATGGTGGTTTTCCTCCATTCCCGCGTCCTGGAGGCTGAGTCTGGAGCCTTCATCCCATGGTAGTCCTAGACGTCGGAAGCGTTGAGGTTTGGTCCATCTGGCCTGATGGCGGTCTTACTCTCGGTCCAGCATAGCGTTTCGCGGCACCTCGTATTAAAAATTTATTTCAGACTGTGTCTAAGGTCTTAGAGACCTAGTATATATAGCGGTGAATTTAACCTACCTCACCCCGCCTGCAATACTTGCTATTTTTGGATTTATTCCTTGTACAGGCAAGTCGGGCAACGAATCCGTTTTAGCTTGCAGAGTTTGATTATCATTTTTGGAACACTGAAAAATGTCTATTTTATTAAAACTGCTGTAACTTTTTTTGTTTTTTAGGTTTTTCAAATTTTGTTTTCACTAATGTTTATTCTGGCTTATTCTGGTTCTTCTAAAATGTTGATGAAAGTTCTACGTGGTTTGGCTCTTAATATAGCTTTTTTAAGCACTTTGAAAATTTTCGCCTCACTCCCGATGGTCAAATTTAGCTAGTTATTACAAATGTATTCTCTAATACTTCTTAATTTAGCTTAATTATTCTATTTATGATTTTATTTAATTGTTCACTCTTTATTATTTTTATAACTCCAAACTTAATTAATTTAAAAATCAACTTTATTACTTAAAAACAGGAAATTATTTATTTCTTATTTGTCACGGTATGTCAGACCGTTAAAATACGTATACAAAATTATACTCACAAAAAAGCATATTTTTTGCATAGTTATTATTTTACAACAATGAAGTATAAATAAATGTATAAAACGGGAATTTCATACAGCAAAACTCTGCATTTATGTGGTTGGTATACCACTGTGATACGTTACCATGGACACCTGCGAGAGGGACAGAAATGCTTTTACAAAGCGAATCTCTTCAACGTCATAAATTTTCTTTTAATAACGTCAGTTTGAAGATAATGGAGAGTTTCCTTATTCAGATAAGTTAAGAACTTGTAAACTTTACACATAAATAACACTCGCCATGCTGCCTAACACTAAAGTTAGAATAAAAAATTTTTGTTTAAGGCTCAAAGCTACTTTGTGGGTATTTAGGGTTCCAACCTGCTTCGATAAATACTTGTTAAAAAATTTTAAATTAATTATAATTATTTTAAATAAAAGTAAGACGACATTGATTACAATAATTAAATACCCTATGTAAGTCAGGGTGCTCAAACCTTCATGCATATAGAGTAAAAAGTAACAAAAAAAGCAGAATATATTCTACATACAGTAAACACATACAAAATGACGTTGGACCTTTTTGATTTGTCTTAATGATTAGTCTGTAAAACTTCCTAATTTATTAACTATGCTATCAACGTTTTTTAAAAATCAAATATAAAAAATTACGTATACTGCAACAGTATATATATGTATATATATATATATATATATATATATATATATATATATATATATATATATATATATATATAGTATATATATACAGTATATATATCATATTCTCCTCTGATGACGGGTTTCGGAGTGATTTCATTTTAAAAATTTAAACCGTACTCTCGGAGACTACTAATTAAATCTCGAAGAGAACGATTTCAGTTTTGAAAAAGGTGTCTCTCCGAAACGTGACAGCAAAGGAGGATATTGCAACGTTAGAAAAGGCAGAAAACTGTACTCAGATATATAGAAATGTCCCTAATAGAAATGTAGATGAGTATATTATTAATTTCAACTGTAAATGTTTCATCAGAATTATGAAACTGATTATTGAAACAAAGAAACTGATAACTGGTTTATTTTGAACAGTGATGAATGGTAAAACTCTTGTAGATGGCTACCAATCAGTATCGATTTATTCTCCTGTTTGAAACTCCAGGCCTATCTGTCCCCTAAAAATGTCAAATCGACAAGAAATGTTATTTTATAATTATTACAAAAAATTTAATATAAAATATCTTTTGCTACAATCT
>JBAIZL010000009.1:25709894-25714894 GCA_036971475.1 Prosapia bicincta | reverse complement strand
AAAAAATACAATGTAGAAAGCTAAATGTAATAAAATTACGCACTTAGTAAAATTATGTATTAGTTATGCCTTATTATTGTTTGAATTATTATGATTAATGTATATCAAGGGCTGTTAACAGCTCTTAGAATATTAACCAACTTTAATTTTAGAATAGCAACAGAGAAATAATAAAATTCTAGAAGAGAGAAGCAGAAGAAATTATAGGTCCCAAAAACCCAGAGCTAAAGGTATCGAGGATTCGAAAGAAGGGCTGTCGAAACTATACTAACATGAAGAGATCTTCGAAGAGTAGAAGGGTAGAGGAGATGTGGTGGAAGGTAGAATTCTAAATAGCATGCAGAATAGTAGATATTTGTTACAGATGTTCCAGGAAAAAAGGAGAGATCAATGAGGGTAGAATGAGATTAAACAGATATAGAAGGGACAACGAAAAATTGATTTTCCTGTTAAGAGTTCCTGGTTATGGAATCATTACCCTCTTAGAGCTGAAGAATGCATCCTATTGGCCTCTGAAGAAGATCAGTGTTCTCTACAATGAAGACACTTTGATCAAAAGGAGTAGAGATTTTATCAAATTTAGATCGTTTAATTTAAGCATCGAATACTGTGAAGAACGATGTAGCCATTCGTTGAACTTCTGGATTTCAGTGACACTTCGTTATAAATATTATCCTTAGACGCAAAAGCGAGAGTCCAATAAGAAAGTGACGAGGTATGATGAAGGGTTATGTTTGGGTCAGGAGATGTGTTGGAGAAGGGGTGGTTTTTTTTTAAAGTATGGGTGGAGTATTGCATACCTACTTCTCAAATTCCATATTTATATTACCATTTTACAATAAATTATATATTATAATACAATTTTTGAAACGGAAACTTTCTTAGGCACATCTGACACATCCCCCTTGCAAGTTTTTCACTTCTAGTCCAATGACAGCTATATCGTTAACCTATTATTTGGAGAGTTTGAAGTTATTTAAAGTCCTTCAAAAGGAAGCCTTATTATATGCTCTGATCTAGTAATATCTATGTAAACAAAATATTCTCAAATTTGTAATATGTTTGTTTCAAAAGTTACTTATTACATAAATTTGTAAAAAAGTTACATGCGGAATAACTTATGTTACGGGGGATAAAACTATTTGTTTTTCAAAACGGCTTTATAGTTTTATACCTTTTATTGATAAACAAATAAAATTTAATAGTAGATGGTTCGCAGTGTTTCAACATCATTGGGTATCATACAGTTTTTTTTAAAAATACACGTTAATAAATCACATTAATTCTTTGCAAAATCTTTGTTCCAAAATAAAAAATGAGTTTTTTTCTACTTTTATTGATAGTTGTAGTAAAACAAATAAATAAAACTATTTAAGTAACTCCTATTAAGGGAATTGTGAAAGGAATTGCGAAAACATTTATTTCAACTACAGTAAAATTTTGATATGATGAACTAAACAAATTCATGACACTACAAATTTAAACATTTAGACCTTTAAAAATTAGTCTTAAATTTTCTTTTTTATCTTTATCTCACGAAAATATTACAGACTTCTACCGTAAAATAAACAGTTTCTAGTTGCTGATTTAAACCACTTATGTAAGTTCCTTACCACACTTTATAGAGAGTTTTTTGTGTATTGCGAAAACGCCTCGTACACAGGTAGACGGAACCCTTTCCTCGTCATACTGCTTTGATCTGCAAATTGTGTTTCACACCACATCCCCAACTTATGTTTAACAAGCTGCGTTAAATTCCCACGAGGGCGAGCACATTTTTCATATTGTAAAGTTTCTTTGAGATAGAGTCTTCAAAAGCATTCAGAATTGTTATTCATTTCGTGTTTACTCGGAGTAAAATTTCAGTTACGTAAAGAATTACACAGATCCTCTTGTTTCATCTTTCAAGAAAAACTTTACAGCCATGGCAACAATTCTGTTGCACGAGTTTCAAAGCGTTTTATATCGCCTTGAGTTGGAGGATTTAAGTAAAGTTTAACAAAGTTTTATTTTGTCCTGCTTAGCTGCAGTACAAATAACATTACTTTCTATAAAAATTACTTGAAGGAGGAAATTCTGCGCTTTAATTTTAGTTGTTTTTAGTTCAGAAAACACTATTTAGTCTATAACGCACTAAATCACTGGATTTTTTTATAATAAATTGAGAAAATTTTACTAAGAGAACAAATTCAAGAAAAATGTTGACATGCCAATATATCAAAGATTTTAATTCTGGCCATTCAGTATATTTAACAATCTAAAGTTCTTAAGAGCTAATTAGATTCTCGTCAAGCTGGATAGATATAATCTAAAGAAAAGGATATTGTTTCCCTCTGGTAGTTGAAACTCCAAAAATTTTATAACAACTGAGAGAGCATGTTTTGTCAGTGCAATCAAATGGAAGTGTTTCAAAGATCCACTTTGAACACAAGTCCTTTGGATCATCCAGCCACTCCAAGTATATCCTAAGGCAAAGTGTCAGTGGCCATGAGAAGTAAGAAAAGGCGCGATCGCAAAACCTGGTGTAAATTTTCTGTAACCGTAGCAATACTAAAATTTCATTCTATAGTAGCTTTCGGATTGATCTCAATTAATTAAAGCATGTCAAAATTTTTAAATTAAGAAAAGATTTTCTCTTTATTTTGAAAATGTTAGAACGATCATAAGAATACGTCTATTTTCCACAACATTCCAATTATGAGATTAACTTATATATAACTTCTAGTTTGTTCTGTTGGAGGCTCTATGTAGCGGAGCTATTCTTTATGGCCAACCGAACAAAACAAAATGTTCTATTCTTCAGAAATTAGGACGGGAATATACCATTCGGAGTTAAACATTAAATATAGGTAATTTTTATTAGGAAATTTTCAAAAATAAAATATAAGAATATCCATAATAAACACTTAGATTCTGAAAAGATAATTAGGTGCCTACGTGTAAAAGTAAATGGTTTGTTATTAAATTGTTTTTAGTTTTAGTGGTTGTAACTTAAAATAATGTTTAGACATAAACTTATTTAGTTTTTATTTTACCATCCAAAGTCAGCTAAAGATTTTATTCAAGATTTATATACTAAAAACAGGAGACATACGTTTATGTTCATCTAGAATAAATATCTTATCGTATTTTTTTATATAAATTAATTTTTTAAAACTTAATAATATCAAAAAGGCACGTATTAAAATATTTTAAATTAAAATTTTAAAAGTTTGATTTAAGTATAACAAAATTTGCAAAGAAAAAAAAGTTTTTCAATCTGCATAAACACTTTGCAGTTTAAAATGTACTTTATTGTACATTAGGATGTTGTAACAACCCTTATAAGTTTTATAACAATCTAAGTTGAAAACTATATTTATGGAATTCCAAGGAGTATTCTTTACTTAGTTTAACTTTAATTGGACTTACTGTGCTAAATAGTAAGCGGAGAAAATGGCAAAGGAAAGAAATGTAAACACGTGATTCCTAATAATTTCTATATGTTTTGTTGTTAATTAATAATAACATTTTATAGCAGGTATTTATTGTATTAAAATTCTGCACTGTATAAACCTTTGTTACTCTTCATTATAATTTACTCCTTTTTATTCTCTACTCCAAGAACACAAGATTTATACTGTGTATGTAAATCTATTCTAATAGTCTATTAACATTACAATTAACTGGATTAAATAAATTAATTCTTGGAAGAGAGGCTAATGCCACTTATACAGAAAGCATGAGTAATGTTATATACAGCGCATGATATACATTGTACAATATGTAATGGTGAAGAAAATCCCCGCTTTTGGAATACTGATTCAAAGGATAAGTTTAGAGCGTGTGAAGTAGAACATTTTATATTCCGATGAGGTAGCTAAGCTGAAAAGGCTACATTCCGTAAGATTAGCTTATATATCCCTGTTTGGACACGTAGGCCTATAATGTTATATAGTTGTAGGTTTTAGGTGGCCTATTGCAAACACTGTCTGTGTTAGCCTATGTTATTTTTAAAGCTTACGACACATCTTATACTAACCAAATAATGTTATATGCCTTTTACTTGCTGTACTTAATGTATTTAATCGAAAAGATATTGAGAAAATAATTATATCCGGGAAGACTTCAGTAAAATATGATACGTCATACTTTTTTACGTTCTATTTTTGAACTGTTAATTTTGATTGTTGAAGAAATTTAAAAAAATATAATTTCAAATATTAATCTTTTAAAGAAAACTATAATGAAAAAGAGTTTAAACGAAAAAAAATGATTATTAATATTATTAAATATAGAAACGAAATACAATATTAGAAACACGAGTGGTAAAATATTACAACAGTCTAGGTTTGTCGACTACTTTGATAACACCAGGACACGTGTTTCGGACATCGACGGTTCAGATGGTAATTTACTGGCAAAGTTACGCTTTGATAAGACACGAAAGTCTCCTAAGCCGTGAAGATCCAAAGACTTGCTGATGTAACTAATTTCACTTTAGAAACTCAATTTCCCGGACAAAGTATGTTTAAACAAGACAAAGGCAGGCCAGGTCGGGGATTAATAATTCACTTCTAAACTTCAGAGATTCCCCGATCTGTTGTCATCATCAAATATATTTCGGCGTCATGAAAATACTTTTCAGCTATTCAATAGGATGAAAACCTTTACAGGTTACATTTGGAATATTGATACTTGTAACAAACGGTAACATGTTTGAGGAATCGTGTTTTTCTGATGCGCCCTTAATATTTTTTAAAGCTTTTTATTTATTGCTGAACCGCAGTTATTCGTTTTTCAAATATATTTTTTAAGTTATGTTTTTGTGTCTGTGTTTTTTATATAGGCTAATGACAGATCACAGACAATTTTGCTTTTTTAAACGTTTCGAATATCTTACCGAAATTCCTTTTGAAGAGTTCAGTTTTTTATTTAAACAATTATACAACATAACTTACGATGTGTTAAAAATCAACAAATTATAAAACTCTTAATAAATATCCATTTGCAAGTCAAAA